>CM032228.1:233912500-233942500 GCA_019009955.1 Riptortus pedestris
TCTCTCTCTCTGCCTCTCCCACCCCTCCCTGTCTGCCTCTCCCCTCTCTCTCTCTCTCTCTCTCCTCTCTCTCTCTCTCTCTCTCTCTCTCTCTCTCTCTCCCTCACTCTCTCTTTCCCCCTCTCTCTCGCCCCCGCTCTCTCTCGCTCTCTCTCTCTCTCTCTCTCTCTCTCTCTCTCTCTCTCTCTCTCTCTCATTCTCTTACCCAGGACATTTTCCTCTCTCTTGTATCATTATTGTTCAACTTTCCTTTCTTCTCTATTCCTTGCGTAGTAATCAAGGAATTGCAATATTAGCTGAATATTTAGTAAAGTGAAAAGTGGTTGAGTAGAAGTTTACTGAAGGCTAAAACTAAAAAAAAAAAAAATATATATATTACATGTACTGTTGTGCATTTGTGGGAAGAGGTAGGTATTGGGGGTGGAAAATCGAAAATTCCTAATATCTGAGGTATCAATAATAATAACAACAAAAAATGTATTCAATCGTTTATATTGTAAATAAGGGTTCCTATAAATATTGTTTAATATATGGTTTCTGAGAAAATAGGTTATAAAGAATCTGATATCCAGCTGGTATTCCAATCCTTGTTAGCATACATAGTCTTCTGATTATGATAGAAATAAAGAATAGATTAAGAGTTGAGTGTGTGTCATATACCAGCTAGAGGGAAATCTGCTTGGTATGCACAGCCTCTGCGTGAGAGAGTTTTTTTTGTTGGTGGTGGGACATTTTTTTTTTTTACGGAACAAAATCTGAATCGCCCCTTCATGGGGGCGCTCACAGAGTGCCTATGTGCAGGGTTTAATCCCTCCAGGAAGGCTATATAATGTAGCGACTAGGAGAGAGGATGCGGGCTGGGAACCACATCCTATCCCTTACTGGGTCGTTAATAATCCCTCGGGGTACTAATCCCTGCCAGTATATATGTCTCCAGTTTCTTTCAAATATAGCCCCTTTCATCTCTCGATTCAAGGGGAAATGGCGCTAAGTATCCTCCTTATTGGTAGATTAAGGGTTCTACACGTGATGCGATTTTTGACAAATTTCCTCAAATTCCTCACACAGGGGATGACGAAAATGATGTCAGTTCAAAATTTTATACATTCATTCTTGGCTATTAGCGCTACAGCGGTAACAATTTTTATTTTTTATCGTTACCGAACTCTATATATTAGCGCTTCATGTTAAACTTTATAAATATGTACGGGGTGGCCGGTGGCCGAGAAGATTAATGCGTGGTTACATCAACCACTAATAAAAAAAACTTAAGACAAAAATAGGTTCAGGTTTGACACTCGCAAAGGAAGAAAATTAGTTCACGAGTCCACCATATATTACCGAGAAACGCATGGTTTTCAAATAACGAGTACTCAGTCAATTCAGAGCAAATTATGAATTTATGAGTGGAAAAACAGGGTAACAATATGTTTCCACATCTCGGCTACAACTGAAACTGCACACTCCCTCCTCCAAAGCGCACCAACTTCCGGCCGTCGCCGAACGACATTCCTTGTATACTAGGCAAATCAAAAACATGCGTTTCCCCAGAAATCACTACTACGCAAGTCAAAAACATGCGTTTCCCGGGAATCACCCTATATATAATTTGTAGAATGGCGTTGTCGCAGTATACATTCTAACATAAAATAGTTAATTGTACATGATGCGATTTTCGAAAAATTCTTCAAACGTCCATCCATCGATCCTTCCCAGGAGATGACGAAAATTAGTTCCATTCAGAACTATATATATTTGTTTGTTAACGCTCTAGCAATTATTGTTTAAATGTTGCCAAACTGGTACTTGGTATCGTTTTATGTTAAAATAAAGATCATGTTCGTGTATGGCTGAAATCGGACCAGTGAGAGGGGGGGTTTAGAGGGGGGAATTTCGAAAATTCGAAATATCTCCGTTATTAGGAGTCGGATCGAAATATTGTTAAAACCAATCTATTGCAAATGTAATGATCTATAAATGTTGTTATGCACGTTTTTGCTCTTCATCATTAATCGAGATCTTTGCATTTTATTAATTTTCGCCCTTTATTAAACCCCCACTCCTACTTATGTCATATTGACATGAAGGTGTTATATTATGAAGCACATTATTTGAAGTCCAAATACCACATGTTGTTCTCATTGAACTTTTATGTTTTGAGGTAAATGCAAATTCGTGACGCACGTGCGAAATCTGCTTAGTTAACGCATCCGCTGCTGTATTTAAAAAAAGTCCATCACGCAGGGGCTGCGTAAACTAAGCAGATTTCCCACGTGAAGTGATACAATAGAGAAATCTGCCTAATAATAACTGTAGTAGTAAGAAACCTCTAAACCTAAAACATTATTTAGGGCTTAGTAACCCAGTAGTTTCTAGCAACAAAAAACAGTTAACCTAACCTCTAAACCTATTCACGGGGGACGAATAGTTATGGAAACGGCCGCCAGAACTCTCTGCGGAAAGTCCGAACATAGCCTACTGGTGACCACACGCAGAATACAAATGCAAATATCTCGGTTAATATTCAAGATACAGAATATATAAATGTATAGAACAATATTTATAGTAAATTTAATTAGCAATATGATTTATTCTATACAATTTGTCGATCCGACGAATAATAAATGAGATATTTTGAATTTTAAAAAATCCCCCCTCTAAACCCCCCCCCTCCCACTGGTCCAATTTCAGCCATTAACGAACATGATCTTCCTTTTTACATAAAACGATTAAATTCCGAGTTTGGTAACGATCAAACTAAAATTGCGACCACTAGAGCGTTAACAGACTTATATATATATATATATATATATATATATATATATATATATATATATATATATATATATATATATCTATATATATATAAAATTGTAACCTCTGTCTGTACATTGATTTTTTTCGCGAAATTTCACGATAACTTTTCGTTTCACATGTCATAGACACCATAACTGCATTTTGTTTCTTTGGTGTCTGTTTGTTTGTTTGTTTGTTTGTTTGTTTGTTTATTTGTTTGTTTGTTTGTTACCTTTTCACGCATAAACGGCTGAACCGAATTTTATGAAACTTAGTATGTATATTACTACTAGCCCAACTTAGACTTTAGGCTATATTAATATTCTCTAAGACAAACAGGAGTGGGGGTTATAAGGGAGGCCTGAAATTAAAAATAGCAATATTTCGTTTCCTATTGCTTTTTCAGCAAATATGCCCATGACAAAAGTTGTTTATTTTGTTATTTATAGTAACTTTTGTTATATACACTTTTGCCTTATACGGAAGTATAAATGAGTTATACGCTAAAAACTATAGCGGGAGTCCACAATTTTATTTGGCACAAAAGACTCAACCGAACTAAACCAAACTCGCTATGTGAATTAGCACTAACGCTTTCATTATAACAAGCCATACCAACATTTCTAGGGACGGGCAGGAGTGGGGGTTGTAAGGGAGGCATGAATTTAAAAATAGTGGTATTTCGTTTTCTATTCGTTTTTCGGCAAATATGAACATAACAAAAGTTGTTTATTTTGTTATTTAGAGTAACTTTTGTCATATTCATTTTTATCTTTTAACAAAGTGTAAACGAGATATACACTATAAACTAAAGCGGGAGTCAACTATTTCTTTGGGCGCTAACGATTAAACCGAACTAATAAAACTCGGTATGTCAATTAGCATTAATTCTTCCATGATTATAGGCTATATTAAAATTTTTGGGTTAGAACGGGAGTGGGGGTTATAAGGGAGGCCTGAAATAAAAATTTGCGATATTTCATTGTCTATATGTTTTTCGACAAACATGCACATAACAAAAGTTGTTTATTTTGGTATTTAGAGTAACTTTTGTTATATACACTTTTGTCGTATACCGAAGTTTAAATGCGTTATACGCTAAAAATTATAGAGGGAGTCAACAATATTATTTGCCAAAAATGACTTAACCGAACTAATTAAAACTCGGTATGTGTATTCGCAGTGAAGCCTTCATTATAATAAGCCGTACCAACATTTCTATGGACGGGCAGGAGTGGGGGTTATAAGGGAAGCCTGAAATTAAAAATAGCAATATTTCGTTTCCTATTGGTTTTTTCCGCAAATATAAACATAACAAAAGTTGTTTATTTTGTTATTTGGAGTAACTTTTGTTATATACCCTTTTGTCATATACCTAAGTTATACGTTAAAACTGGACGTTAGCTGGAGCCAACAATTTTATTGGGCATTAACGGCTGAACCGAACTTATCAATTAGCATTAATTCTTCCATGATTATAAGTTATATTAAAATTTTTAGGTTCGAACGGGAGGGGGTTATAAGGGAGGCCTGAAATAAAAATTCACCCATATTTACATGTATAAGCGACGGGAAATATAAAAATATCGAAGACAGTGAAGCCTTATCGAACAAATATTCTATTATTAGCAAATCCACGGCAACGACGGGTATCATTCCTAAACACTGGGACGGGTAAATGTCAAAATATTGTGCAATGTAAAGCCTGCTAAAAAATACCATCACCATTCAGCCTCAAATGAATTCCCGGGCGAAGCCGGGTATTTGAGCTAGTATATATATATATATATATATATATAAAATTGTAACCTCTGTCTGTACATTGATTTTTTTCGCGAAATTTCACGATAACTTTTCGTTTCACATGTCATAGACACCAAAACTGCATTTTGTTTCTTTCGTGTATGTTTGTTTGTTTGTTTGTTTGTTTGTTTGTTTGTTTGTTTGTTTGTTACCTTTTCACGCATAAACGGCTAAACCGAATTTTATGAAACTTGGTATGTATATTACTACTAGCCCAACTTAGACTTTAGGCTATATTATTATTCTCTAAGGAGTTGGGGTTATAAGGGAGGCCTGAAATTAAAAATAGCGATATTTCGTTTCCTATTGGTTTTTCGGCAAATATGCTCATAACAAAAGTTATTTATTTTGTTATTTAGAGTAACTTTTGTTATATACACTTTTGTCGTATACCAAAGTTTAAATGCGTTATACGCTTAAAATTATAGCGGGAGTCAACAATATTATTTGCCAAAAAAGACTCAACCGAACTAAATAAAACTCGGTATGTGTATTAGCAGTGAGGCCTTCATTATAATAAGCCATACCAACATTTCTATGGACGGGCAGGAGTGGGGGTTATAAGGGAAGCCTGAAATTAAAAATAGCGATATTTCGTTTTCTATTGGTTTTTCGGCAAATATAAACATAACAAAAGTTGTTTATTTTGTTTTTTAGAGGAACCTTTGTTATATACACTTTTGTCGTATACCGATGTTTAAATGCGTTATACACTAAAAACTATAGCAGGAATCCACAATTTTATTTGGCACAAAAGACTCAACCGAACTAAACCAAACTCGGTATGTGTATTAGCAGTGAGGCCTTCATTATAATAAGCCATACCAACATTTCTATGGAGGGGCAGGAGTGGGGGTTATAAGGGAAGCCTGAAATTAAAAATAACGATATTTCGTTTCCTATTGATTTTTCCCCAAATATAAACATAACAAAAGCTGTTTATTTTGTTATTTGGAGTAACTTTTGTTATATACACTTTTGTCGTATACCTAAGTATAAATGAGTTATAAGCTAAAAACTATAGCGGGAGTCATTAATTTTATTGGGCTCAAAAGACTCAACCGAACTAAATAAAACTCGGTATGTATATTAATGTTGACGCCCTAATTATCATAGGATATACCAACATTTCTAGGGACGAGCAGGAGTGGGGTTTATAAGGGTGGCCTGAAATTAAAAATAGCGATATTTCGTTTTCTATTGATTTTTCCGCAAATATAAACATAACAAAAGTTGTTTATTTCGTTATTTGGAGTAACTTTTGTTATATACACTTTTGTCGTATACCGATGTTTAAATGCGTTATACACTAAAAACTATAGCAGGAGTCCACAATTTTATTTGGCACAAAAGACTCAACCGAACTAAACCAAACTCGGTATGTGTATTAGCAGTGAGGCCTTCATTATAATAAGCCATACCAACATTTCTATGGAGGGGCAGGAGTGGGGGTTATAAGGGAAGCCTGAAATTAAATATAGCGATATTTCGTTTCCTATTGATTTTTCCGCAAATATAAACATAACAAAAGTTGTTTATTTCGTTATTTGGAGTAACTTTTGTTATATACACTTTTGTCGTATACCTAAGTATAAATGAGTTATAAGCTAAAAACTATAGCGGGAGTCATTAATTTTATTGGGCTCAAAAGACTCAACCGAACTAAATAAAACTCGGTATGTATATTAGTGTTGACGCCCTAATTATCATAGGCCATACCAACATTTCTAGGGACGAGCAGGAGTGGGGTTTATAAGGGTGGCCTGAAATTAAAAATAGCGATATTTCGTTTTATATTGATTTTTCCGCAAATATAAACATAACAAAAGTTGTTTATTTCGTTATTTGGAGTAACTTTTGTTATATACACTTTTAAAATGAAGTAAACACGGTATATACGCTAAACGGGAGTCAATAATATTAGTACTTATTTAAGGGGTTTTAATAAAGGAATATTATGACAAATGATGTTATGTTTTATATGATAGTTCAAAGTCTGATTCGGATTAGTGAGGTAATAAATCTTCGTCACCCCCTCCTAATAACTTTATTATTTATTTCCAATAGAAATATAAACTATAAGAGCATTTCCATTATTTAATTTGTATAATCTACCTTGGTGTTATTGAAACAAATATTTAATATAATAACAATTAAACGTTAATGGTAATGTCATTATGACAAAAAACAATATGCGTTTAAACTCGATATGATATTTTCAGGGTGCCACGGGTTATTTAATTCCATCCGGTAGATAAATTATAAAATAATGTTTTGCATCAATAATATAAGTAGAAGAATGTTGAGAAGTCCCATGCGGGAACGGAAGATGACGGGAGCCTTACACGTTAATTGAGTTTAGTTATTTCCCGTCTGGCATTCCTGGAAGCGATTTCCAGTGAGATTCACTAATACAAATATAATCTTACGTGCAAAACTTTGCCTAAACTGTGTTAGCTCGGATTGGCTTTTGAAAGGAAATATGTTTATTATAGATGATATTTAATTGTAATAAATGCTACCCATGATTATGGTTGGAATTATTGAAAAACGGTGAGTTAAAAAGTGTAGAGGGATAGATTAGGAACACATTTTCATTTATCCTTCAAAAATAAAATTTCTATTCTATTAATCCCCAAAAGTTACCATTCAGGGTTGGCTATTTCGGAAAATCATTACGTCGTGGAGGGAAGTGTAATTGTACACATTGAAGTCTTACTATCAAAATACCATCATTAGTCAGTCAAGAATGATTTCCCGGGCATCGCCGGGTACCTTAGCTAGTATATATATATATATATATATATAATTTTGAACGGACCTCATTTTCGTCATCTTCTGGGTAGGATCGATGGACATTTGAAGAATTTTTTCGAAACTCGCATCATGAGTACGACCTCAATACAGAATATATGATTTGGCTTCCGTAGTTTGTCATAACATCACCTACCTGCCTGCTGGATGTTAGCAGATTTCCCTTAAGGGAAATCAGCTATTGAGGTCGTACTCATGACGCGAGTTTCGAAAAATTTCTTCAAATGTCCATCGATCCTACCCAGGAGATGACGAAAATGAGGTCCGTTCAAAATTATATATATATATATATATATATATATATATATATATATATATATATATATATATATAAAGTCCGTCACGCAGGGGCTGCGTAAACTAAGCAGATTTCCCTCGTGAAGTTTAGTAATAGATAAATATACATACTGCTAACACAACACCGTGAATAAATACAAACGGAAATAAGAAATGTTTCATCCAATTTCAATAGCCTGCCGACAGGAAGCGTTAGGTTAGAAATGTAAACAAACGGGTCCCGTCTCACACCGGAAAGAACAACAATTACTGAAATATATTAGAATATAACACATTAATTTTATTGAGAACTATTTACTATATCTAGTACTGTAATTAATAATGAGTCAGAATAATTGTTATCTCAATCAATAAAATTTTAGTAGTCCAAAACTTTAAGATGGGGGGGGGGGGGAGTCACCAGTACATATTTGCATGTATCTCGTATAATAAATTTCTAGTGAATACAATTTTTGTTATTTAAACTTCCAATAATGTGATTTATTATGTATCAGAGTATTGTTTACGTAACATGAGTAGAAGTGGCGGTTTGGTGAAAACTGAAAAATGTAAATATCTCGGTTAATATTCAAGATAGAGAATAAATGCATATAACAATATTTATAGTAAATTTAATTTGTAATAAGATTGAATCTGTATAATTTTTCGATCCGACGTATAGTAACGGAGCTATTTCGAATTTTCAAAAATCCTCCCCTCTAAACCCCCCCTCCCACTGGTCCGATTTCAGCCGTTAACGAACTTGATCTTTCTTTTTACATAAAACGCTTAAATATGAAGTTTGGTAAGGATTAAACAAAAATTGCGACCGCTAGAGCGGTAACAGACAAATATATATATATATATATATATATATATATATATATATATATATATATATATATATATATATATATATACAGTTTTGAACGGACCTCATTTTCGTCATCTACTAGGTAGGATCGATGGACATTTGAAGAAAAATGTCGAAAATTCCGTCATGAGTACAACCTCAATAGCTGATTTCCCTTAAGGGAAATCTGCTAATATATAGATATATATATTTGTCTGTTAACGCTCTAGCGGTCGCAATTTTCGTTTGATCGTTACGAAACTCGATATTTAAACGTTTTATGCAAAAATAAAGATCAAGTTTGTTAACGGCTGAAATCGGACCAGTGAGAGGGGGGGTTTAGAGGGGAGGATTTTCGAAAAATCAAAATATCTCCGTTACTATACGTCGGATCGAAAAATTGTATAAAATCAATCTTATTGCAAATTACATTTACTACAAATATTGTTCTATACATATTTTCCGTATAATGAGTATTAACCGAGATATTTGTATTTTTTGTAATGAGTTCCGCTTTCAGTAAACCCCTACTCCTACTAGGGACATATTAATAATAAGCTGATATCTAATGAACCACCTCATTATTAGGTTAAATACAAAATATTGTTTTCAACAAAGCTTTATTTTACGAGGTACAAACAAATACGTTCTGATGAACGCCCCCCCCCTCTTTTTTTTATTGGACTATAAAAATATGAGTGATTGAGAAAGAAAATATTTTTATTCATTTCAAATTAAACCACAAACTATAATAAATAGTTTCCAATAAAATTTATAACTTATATTCAAATATATTTCCGTAATTGCTTTTATTTCCGGTAAAAGCTGGCTAACCTGATTGTTTAGAACTCAGGCTGTTTGCTATCAGGAAGGTTCTTACAATTAGACTTGCCCTTTATTTGTTTACTTAATATTCACAGCAGTATTAAGTCTTACAAATAATGGATATTCTGTGGTACTATTTAGTGTTTGTGTAATAAGTGTACAGAGCGCTGCTATCATTAACGGTAAGTCCATTTTTTAGCAGATTTCCCTTGAGGGAAATCAGCTATTGAGGTTGTACTCATGACGGAATTTTCGAAATTTTTCTTCAAATGTCCTACCTAGTAGATGTCGAAAATGAAGTCCGTTAATAACTGTATATATATATCTATATATATATATATATATATATATATATATATATATATATATATATATATATATATATTTGTCTGTTACCGCTCAAGCGGTCGCAATTTTTGTTTAATCGTTACGAAACTCGATATTTAACCGTTTTATGTAAAAAGACAGATAAAGTTCGTGAATGGAAATCGGACCAGAGGGAGGGGGGGTTAGAGGGGGGGATTTTCGAAAGTTACAAATATCTCCGTTATTATGCATCGGATCGAAAAATTGTATATAACAAATCTTATTGCAAATTAAATTTACTATAAATATTGTCATATACGTTTATTCTCTATCTTGAATATTAACCGAGATATTTGCATTTTTCAGTTTTTAGCAAACCTCCACTTCTACTCATGTTACGTAAACAATACTCTGCAACATAATAAATCACATTATTGGAAGTTTAAATACCAAAAATTGTATTCAAGAGACCTTTATTATACGAGATACATGCAAATATGCCCTGGTGACCCCCCCCCCATTTTAAAGTTTTGGACTACTCAAATTTTATTGATTGAGATAACAATTATTCTGACTCATTATTAATTACAGTACTAGATATAGTAAATAGTTCTCAATAAAATAATGTGTTATATTCTGATATATTTCAGTAATTGTTTTTCTTTCCGTTGTGAGGCGGCCCGGCCCGTTTGTTTACATTTCTAACCTAACGCTTCCTGTCGGCAGGTTATTGAAATTGGATGAAACATTTATTTCCGTTTGTATTTATTCACGGTGTCATTGTGTTAGCAGTATATATGTATATTTATCTATTACTAAACTTCCCGAGGGAAATCTGCTTAGTTTACGCAGCCCCTGCGTGACGGACTTTTTTGTGTTCTTGTTGTTTTTTGAGATTGAATTGTTTTTAATTTAATCTCGGAGCCTAACGGACGAGAGATACTTTCCCGCCAAAAGCTAGTTCGGCCGTTTCTTTGACTGGCTCGGCTCTCGTGAAATTTCTTTATTGTAAAACTTCATGTGGGAAATCTGCTTAGTTTACGCAGCCCCTGCGGGATGGACTTTTTTTTGGTTTGTCGTAGTTTTTCTTACAAATTTTAGCAGATTTCCCTTAAGGGAAATCAGCGATTGAGGTTGTACTCATGACGGAATTTTCGACATTTTTCTTCAAATGTCCATCGATCCTATCTAGTAGATGACGAAAATGAGGTCCGTTCAAAACTGTATATATATATATATATATATATATATATATATATATATATATATATATATATTTGTCTGTTAACGCTCTAGCGGTCGCAATTTTTGTTTGATCCTTACCAAACTTCATATTTAAGCGTTTTATGTAAAAAGAAAGATCAAGTTCGTTAATGGCTGAATTCGGACCAGTGGGAGGGGGGGTTTAGAGGGGGAGGATTTTCGAAAATTCGAAATATCTCCGTTACCATACGTCGGATCGAAAACTTGTACATAACCAATCTTATTGCAAATTAAATTTACTATAAATATTGTTATATACATTTATTCTGTATCTTAAATATTAACCGAGATATTTGCATTTGTATTCTGCGTGTCGCCACCAGTAGGCTATGTTCGTTTCCGCCGAGACCTCTGGCGGCCGTTTCCATAATTATCGTCCCTCGTGAATAGGTTTAGAGGTTAGGTCAACTGTTTTTTGGGGCTAGAAACTACTGGGTTATTACGCCCTAAATAATGTTTTTTAGGTTTAGAGGTTTCTTACTACTACAGTTGTTATTAGGCAGATTTCTCTATTGTAAAACTTCACGTGGGAAATCTGCTTAGTTTACGCAGCCCCTGCGTGACGGACTTTTTATACTTTTGGGTCGGATTTTTATGCTCAAATTAATTACTTCTTTAATGTTTAATCTCCCTTACTATTCAATTATGCCTGTTCATTATGAACTGCGGAAATATTCTACGAAATGGCGAAATTTCATTTACATAAGTATAGGCTTTGTGCTTCTATTGGCTGAGTAGGCATGACTGCGACGACGTGGCGCGCTTTTGATAGCACTCTTCGGCCCAGTGACGCGTGAGCGCATTAATTCAGTTCTCACTTTGAAGGGAGTGCATAGCAATGAATCCAGTTATCACTGTGTAGGGAGTGCACTGCAATTTGTGGCAAGTAGAGCGAGATAGTGACTGGGGTGTTAGGCTAATTCCCTTATCTCCAGCAGTCCAGCAAACCTTTGACATGCCCACTCTTATTGACTTTATAAACGCCGCAATACCGGACATTAAACATGGCCGTGTTCCTCTACATATGCCCACGCACACATCACATTCAGTTCAGTCATGTTCTGTTGTATCTAACTCGGAGCATTTTATCACTACATCTGACAACACTTTTTTTTTTTTTTTAGCAGATTTTCCTTTAATTTATTAATCGTGTCATTCATTTTAAATAAACGAAAAAAAGGTTTTCATTTATAAGTTACTTTTTACAAGATGAAATTTTCACTTGTCGTCTGGCTACTTATCTCTAACGCTAATATATTTTTCTTCTTATTCTGGACCCAATTATTTTATATATTCTTGATAGATTTATGGTAAGGGTCACAATCAGACCCACCTCATATTATACTTAATAAATATAATAAAGAACTTATAAAGTTTATCAAAAGTATAGATATGTATGTAGCAAAAATACATTAGAATGTAAAGTTGATTGTGAGGAATGAGAATTATAATTCAATATATTTACCTTACATAGACTCGCAAATTAAACATCGGGGGAGTTTAACTTTAATTGATTTGTTTTTTATTTTTATTTCATTTATTAACTTTATTTGTAATAATCTTACTTATTTTAATATTTTTTTATATATTATTCGTTTTAGAGAAATCAGCTATTGAGGTTGTACTCATGACAGAATTTTCGAAATTTTTCTCCAAATGTCCATCGATCCTACCTAGTAGACGACGAAAATGAGGTCCGTTCAAAACTGTATATATATATATATATATATATATATATATATATATATATATATATATATATATATATATTTATAGATATATATATTTGTCTGTTACCGCTCTAGCGGTAGTAATTTTCGTTTGATCGTTACCAATCTCGATATTTAGTGGTCTTACGTAAAAAGAAAGATCAATTTTGTTAACGGCTGGTATTGGTCGAGTGGGTGGGGGAGTTTAGAGGGGTGGATGTTTGTAAGTTCGAAATATCTCCGTTACTATACGTTGGATCGAAAAAATGTACAGAACCAATCTTATTACAAATTAAATTTACTATATATATATTGTTAAATACATTTATTCTCTATCTGGAATATTAACCGAGATATTTGCATTTTTATTAAATCTGAGCGGCTAAAAGAGAAGTAACTTTCCCGCCAAAAGCTAGTTCAGCCGTTTCATTAACTGCTCAGCTCTCGTGAAATTTCTCTATAGTAAAACTTCTCGTGGGAAATCTGCTTAGGTTACGCAGCCCCTTCGTGACGGACGTTGTTATATTATATTTGATTAGATGGTTGATTAACGTGCATATATTGTGAAATAAAAATTTATTTAAACATAATCATACATGTAGTATGCCATGTGGCAATGGAACATGTATTCAAATAAATAATCCTCGTAGAGTTACTATAAGGGGGGGGGGAGGGAAAGGGATCACAATGAACCTTGCTATAAAACCATGAAGAATATATATTATATATTTAGTGTCGAAATTCATTAAATAACATTCTAAAATCCCACCCTGGCTACAGAAGGGAGGTGACCTTTAGATAACCCGTCCTAATTAGCCTAAGTTTCAAAAAACTGGACGTTAATAAATAATAATGAAGAATATATAACGTAATTTTGTTTTTTCTCTTCATCATTAATCCTGGAAAAGTGCAGTTTATTTTTCTTAGAATAAATTAATTAAAAAATAGCTGAATTGTACAATAGGAGAACCAAAACAAATAAAAAACTAAAAATGCTGGACATGGGCCAATTTAAAGTAACTTATATTGTTTGATTAACAACAATACCTGTGACTGGGATAATGAAACTTAACAAACGTTAAACCTCATTAAATACTCTTGTAGACTTTATGACCGACGGACGACGTTATTAAAAAAAAAAGGCGCCACGCAGGTGTTGGTTAAACTAAGCAAATTTCTCACGGAAATTTTTACAATAGTTAAAACTACAATACATACTTGTAACACTTAACGCCAAGTCATTTATATTTAATATTTATTCATTCATTTATAAGTGAATAAATACAACTGATAATGAGAAATGATTCAGTCAGTTTACATTTTAATAAGCTTTACAATGAAGAGCATCAGGCCACCTCTCAGAGATAAAAGAAAAAAAAATATTCTTGATCGGAAAGAAAAACAATTACGAAACTATATCTGAATTTAATATATTAATTTTATCGAAAACTATTTATTATATCTAATATTGTAATTTGTAAAACAAAACGGGGAGGGGGGTGGTCATCAGAACGTATTTGCATGTATTTCAACTTGTAATAGAACGGTTTATGATATATTAGCTTATTCTTAACATGGGATGGCTGAAAATGGAGATCTACTGAAGGCTGAGTTTAAAACATTTCAATATCTCGGAGAAGAAGATTTATAGAACGTTCAATTTGAAATACAATTTAACGTATAATAACGGAAATACAATTTAACGTATAGTGAATTTTTCAAAAATTATTTAAATTTTTGAAATTTTCCCCTCTAACCCCCCCCCCGGTCCGATTGCCGCCTTTAACAAACATGATCTTTATTTTTATATGTGTTTTTTTTTGTTTTAGCCTATTTCTTTTACTTTTCTGGTTTTGCTCGTATAATCGTAACTCGATGTATAACCGTTGTATGTAAATAGGAAGATCAAGTTTGTTAATGGCAGAAATCTGACCAGTGCGAGGAGGGTTTAGAGTTGGAATTATCGTTAATCCAAAATATCTACTTTACCATATGTCGGATGGAAAAATTATATAGAACCAATCGTATTGCACATTAAATATGCTATAAATATTGTTATGTGCATTTATTCTTTGTCTTGGATATAAACCGAGATATTTGAATTTTTCGGTTTTCCGCCCTCAGTAAACCTCCGCTTTCACTCATGTCACATAAAAAATCCTCTGTAGTAAAATAAAACAATTTATTATTTATTTAAATTTCAAATATTGTTTTCATGAGACCATTATTATACTAGATTTATAAGTTGAGAATTATATAAATGTATTGTTGTTTTTAGAAGTGTTTTATAGACAAATGTTGTGTTGACCGAGTGTATTTTTACTCTTACTAACTTAAACTTGCTTATCAATTATTGGACGATGTTTAGTAGCCATTCTAGAACCTTAGCTTCTCCCTCGTTAAAAATTTAAACGAGATTCTTTGTGAGTCCATCAATACTTGAAGGGCATTGATACCAACCCTGAAACAACTGATCAATATTTATCAATCTACTATCAAGGCAAACAGCTGAGCCCTTCAGCTTTGAGAATTAGGTAGGAGGCATAAGTGGTGATGAAGATGTCCCTATTCATGTCCCGAAATTAGGCTCTCAATAAAAATATTTGAGTGGGGCCTGTCAGCCATATTTATCGAGCCATTGCTCCCAACTCTTCAGCCTCGAGTGTCTTCAAAATCCATTTGCTAAGTCCCAATATGTCTACTATAAGACATCTCAAATGAATTTGTTACGCTTTACCTTACAAAAAGTTTCTTTTGCTTTCTAACTAGGGCCTAAAACAATCTTATATTTCTATTTTCGTTTGCTCTTTATCAGTTTTTAGCAGATTTCCCATAAAGGAAATCAGCTATTGAGGTCGTACTCATGACGCGATTTTCGAAAAATTTCTACAAATGTCCATCGATCCTACCCAGGAGATGACGAAAACGAGGTCCATTCAAAATTATATATATATATATGTGTGTGTGTGTGTGTGTGTATCTTTTAACGCTCTAGCGGTCGCAATTTTGGTTTGATCGTTACCAAACTCGAAATTTAATCGTTTTATGTAAAAAGAAAGTTCGTTAATGGCTGAAATCTGACCAGTGGGAGGGGGGGGGGGGGTTAGAGCTGGTGATTTTTGAAAATTCGAAATATCTCCATTATTATGCGTCGGATCGAAAACTAAATAAAATCAATCTTATTGCAAATTAAATTTATTATAAATATTATTATTATTATTATTTATTAACGTCCACTTTTTGCAACTTAGGCTAATCGGGACGGGTTATCTACAGGTTACCACCCTTTTCTAGCCAGGGTGGGATTTTAGGACGTTATTTAATGAATTTCGTCACTAAATAATTTCCTTTGCCCAGGCAAGAATCGAACTCGCCACTCTAGGTTTACCATATGAGATAAAGGTCAACGCTTTAACTCGCATGGCTAACCTGAGCCCCTTATTATAAATATTGTTCTATACATTTATTGTGTATCTTGAACATTAACCGAGATATTTGCATTTGTATTGTATTTGGTCGGCAGGAGTCGGCTATGTTCGGGACTTTCCGCCGAGAGCTAGTGCGGCTGTTTCCGTAACTGTTAGTCCCTCGTGTATAGGTTTAGAGATTCCTTATTAATATTTTCATTATTAGGCAGATTTCTCTATTGCAAATCTTCACGTGGGATATCTGCTTAGTTTACTCAGCCCCTGCGTGACGGACTTTTGATATAGCTACACAGAACTTTTTAGCAGATTTCCTCAAGGGAAATTGAACCCTATTGAGGTCGTACACTTGGCGTGATTTTCGAAAAATTCCTTCACAAGTCCATCGATGACGAAATTGAGGTCCGCTCAAAATTATATATATCTATATATATATATATATATATATATATATAGATATATATATATATATATATAGATATATATATATATATATATATATATATATATATTTATATACATATATATACATACTTGTCTGTTACCGCTCTAGTCGTAGCAACTCTTGATTGTTCGTATCCATACTCGATATATATGCGTTTCATGAAAATCTAAAGATCAAGTTCATTAATGGCTGAATTGGAACCAGTGGGAGGGGAATTTCGAAAATTCTAATTATTTCCATTATTGCTCGGTGAAATATTCTATATTGAAGCAATCTTATGGGAAACAAAATTAACTATAAATATTGTTACATACATTTATACTCAATCATTAATATCAACGGAGATATTTGCATTGTTTAGTTTTCAGCCTTCAGTAAACCTCGTTGCCGACTCAATTCATGTTAGTAATAAGCAGTGGTATCATGAACCAGATTATTCCCACCCTCAATACCAAATATAGTTTTCATTGAACGTTTACTGTGTCAGATACATGCTAATACGTAGACGCCGTAATCAACTAAAAATTTGACGTCGAGAATCGAAAATATTTGTTTCTTTTATGCCACACTCGGTATTTAAGTTTATCATTAGAGTACATATTAGTTAATGGGTAAAATTCTAAATATCTTCCTAATTATCATTAATCCTGGAAAAGTGCAGTTTCTTTTTCTTAGCAGAAAGAAGAATAAATTAATTAAAGGCAAAATCAAAATAGATGAGTTGTACGATAGAAGAACTAAAACAAATAAAAAACTAAAAATGCTGGACATGGACCAATTTAAAGTAACTTTTCTTGTTTGATTAACAACAATACCTGCGACTGGGATAATGAAACTTAACAAACATTTGACCACGTTATATGCTCTTGTAGACTTTATGAAGGCCTACGGATGACATTATTAAAAAATAAAGTCTCCACGCAGGTGCGGCCTGAACTAAGTATTTCCAACTTTATAATAGATAAAACTACACACTGGTAACACTTAACACCAATTCATTTATATTCCATATCGATCAATGTCGGGCGTCGAATAGTTGTGGTTTTCAGTGAGATTTTGAAAATTCAAAATATCTTCCTAATTATGAGTTGTATAGCAAAATGTTAAAGAACCAATCTTGCTAAGTTATTGATGCTCTACAATTGTTGCTGTATACATTTTTTTAGTAACTCAAGTATTAAGCGAGTTATCCCCCAAAACCTTTTTATCATGGGTTCTTTACATATAATTGCAGAGATTTGTGACGAGATGTGATCATCAGTGTGCCATACCAGCACGTGGGAAATCTGCTTAGTTTACGCAGCCCATGGGTGACGGATTATCTTTTAGCAGATTTCCCTTAAGGGAAATCAGCTACTGAGGTCGTACTCATGACGCGATTTTCAAAAAATTACTTCAAATGTCCATCGATCCTCCCCAGGAGATGACGAAAATGAGGTCCGTTCAAAACTATATATATATATATATATATATATATATATATATATATATATATATGTCTGTTAACTCTCTAGCGGTCGCAATTTTTGTTTAATCGTCACCAAACTCGGTATTTAATCGTTTTATGTAAAAAGGAGATCAAGTTCGTTAACGGTTGAAATCGCACTAGTGGTAGGGGCGGTTTAGAGGGGGGATTTTCGAAAATTCTAAATATCTCCGTTATTATGCATCGGATCGAAAAGTATAGAACCAATCTTATTGAAAATTAAATTTACTATAAATATTGTTATATACATTTATTCTCTTTCTTGAATATTAACGGATATATTTGCATTTGGATGAAGTCGGTGGTCGGGTATAGTTCAAATTAGGTCGGCCGGTTTCGTAACCTCTCGGCTCAGATGGAAGCTTCGTCGACTCTGACCTGTCGTTTCTAACCTTACCTTAACTTACTTTGTGTGATTTATGAAAATACGTTCTGTTCATCCCCCCCCCCCCTTCTTTATTTGGAGTTATACTTAAATTTGAGTTATTAAAATATTAATTATTCTTACAATTCAGAAGCCGTTTCAGTTGGGAATTTATTTTAATTAACTGAAAGATTTCTTATTACTGTTTGTATTTACTCATGGTGGGCTTGTGTTACCAGTATGCAGATTTCTTTAGTGTAAAACTTCACATGGGAAATCTGCTTAGTTTACGTAGCCCCTGCGTTACGGACTTTTTTTTTTTTACTGCAATGTTGTGGATTTATTCGTGCAAGTTCTTTTCTAGTGCGTCCTTGAGCTCTGTTTGATACACGGACACCAACCCCAGTGCTGATGAAGGCTTGGCTGTAGTTGGTTTGCTAATATATCGCTCCGTCGAGCGGCAGAGCGCGCCCTGTCAAAGGGAGACTTACCTCGAAAAAAGTGCCCTAATAGAGCCAGCTAATCAGAGAGCACCTACCATCAACAAACTTCGTTGCTCTCAGCTACCCATTACAATCTCTTTGTAGCTTCAACCCCCGCATTATCGGTTTCACGCTACTTTAGTCAACTTACCCCCACTCTCACTGCATGAATAAACAATGCCCCTCTCCACGAAACGTACGAGAGCACTTTGAGAAAATTCCGTCACGCAGGGGCTACTTTAACTAACCAGTTTTCCCATGTTTTTGCAATTATCTCAAAAATTAGATGTTCAATGAGAACAACATTTGGTATTTAAACTTCAAATAAAATGCTTCATAACATAATAGAATATTGTTAATAAAAAATGAGTAGGAGTGGGGGGTTTACTGAAGACCGAAAACTAAATAATGCAAATATCTCAGTTAATAATCAAGATAGTGAAAAATATACAGAACAACATTTATAGAACATTGAATTTTCAATAAGAATGGTTCTATAAACGTTTTCTTATAAGATTATGGCAGTTTTGTATACGGCTCAGCAAACTTCAATAAATTATGCAAACTAAATGCAATTCATAATGCTGGGCTACGTTTATCCATAGGAGCCTTCCGCTCTAGCCCAGCAATAAGCTTGTGTGCTGAAACCGGAATCCCACCATTGACATTCAGAAGGCAAAAGCTGGCAGCTAAATACTTATCCAAACTAGTGACACAGAGAGGTCACCCGACATTTCAGAGTATATTCCACCCTCTCTACTCACGACTATACGACCAAAACCCCACAACACCAAAACCTATTGGAATTAGGCTGAGTAACATAACAGTCAAACTATTACAAAACTCAAACAGTCTTGATGAATTCGACCCGACTCAACCTTGGACAATTCAAGAAATATCTATAGATACAGGAATCACCAAACTCATAAACAAATCGTCCCAAGAGATCAACTATTGGAAAATAAAGGAAGCTTTCATTTATAAAATAGAAAAATATCAACACCCAAAGATAATATACACTGATGGTTCGAAAATTACCGAGTCTTCCTCCTGCGCCTACTACGAAGAAAATACCTGCCAAAAATTCAAACTCAACAAATTAACCAGCATCTATTCCGCCGAACTATTCGCAATTAAAATCGCTTTATATCACTGCATTTGCAATCACTTAACTCAAGAAAAATTCCTGATTTGCACTGACTCGTTGAGTGCCCTATTGAGTATCAAAGATGTATTCACAAACAACCCAATAGTAAAAAAAATACAAAATCAAATACAAATGCTCCGAGAGCTAAAAAGGGCCGTCTACTTCATGTGGATTCCAACCCACGTGTGAATAGATGGAAACGAAAAAGCAGATTTAGCAGCCAGAGAAGCCCATCAACTCGACTCCATCACCCCAACAACAATTACATCTGCAGAACTCTACCAACCACTCAAAGTAGAAATTAATAAAAACTGGCAACACATGTGGAATGAAACCCAGAACAATAAACTAAAAACTATTAAAACCACCATCCGTCCATGGAAATATTTGAAAAGAGACAACAGAAGAGATGATGTTGTATTAGGAAGACTCCGAATTGGGCACACAAGACTTACGCATGACTATCTTATGACAAAAGATCAACCCCCGATTTGTGAGAAATGTAACACAGAACTGACTATATATCACATATTAATGGAATGCCATAAGTATACAGATATTAGAAACAAATATAATATCTCCAATAGTATAGAAGTGGCCCTTGGAGATGACCCGAAAGAACTCCATAAATTGTTTAATTTTGTAAAAAACACGAGTTTATACAAAGAAATTTAAAGTGCAATTGTTTGTATCCTCGTTTATATTGTTAAAATGGCGATATGGATGAGGATACCAAAATGTGAATTATAAATATTACAGGGCGATGATAACCTGGTAGTTTTTCGCCCTTAAACCCTATACAACAACAACAAGAAATACCTCGTTTTCAGCTTAAATTTCAAGTCATATTTACATAGGATTCTTATTACAGGAAAAGTAGAGAATTGATGGTGTCAGGTCCGGAAAGTGGGAAATCGCATAATTTACGCAACCCGGTTTTTTTTTTTTCAAAATCTTATGACACCATAGTTAGGCCAGTAACATATTTTTGGATTTGAGTATCTCAATCATGGTCCCGTAAATATGCAACTATAAAGGGACCGCCTGATTGCTAATTGCCAGGGATAGGGGGAGTTGATTGGCAGAATATTCAATCATTCAATTTGAACTCATCAGTATTCTCACAAATCATCCCTTTCATTTTTCCAGTCCGCTCCATCCTATTTAATAGTGAAATAGACTGTGCAAATCAATTCTTGCAATTCAGTTACAAATACACTCTTTTTTACAGATATTTAGATGATATTATCTATTCATGGAAAAAATATTTTGGTTCACGACTCACATTCTTATCTCCATGACTTAGAATATTATATACACAGGTTAATTCACTTGAGGGAAATCAGCTAATGACGTTGTACTCACGAGGATTTTCGAAAACTTTCTCCAAATGCCCATTCGTCCTATTTAGGAGATGACGGAGCTCCCTTAAAAAAATACTATATATATATACACGTGTCTATTACCGCTCTGGAGAATGAATAATTGTGAAGGAAGTCTACCTTCTTTTTATACCTGAGATACCAGATTCCTTCACTATCAAGCACCTCAAAAAGTCCGTCACTCAGGGACTACGTTAACTAAGCAGATTTCCCACGTGCGTCACGTTTTTCCATTTAAAAAACTAAACTCAAACTAAAAAAATGCAAATATCTCAGTTAATAATCGAGATAGTGGAAAAATGTACATAGCAACATTTATAGAACATTAAATTTGAAGTGGGATTGCTCCTATACAATTTTTTGATCCGACGCATACTAACGGAGATATTAAGAATTATCGAAATTCTCCCCCTCTAAACCCCCCTCCTCCCCCTGGCCCGATTTCAGCCATTAATGTACTTAATCTTTCTTTTTGTATAAAACGATTATATATCAATTTTGGTAACGATAATACAAATATAGCGCCCGCTCGAGCAGTAACACACACACCTATATATATATATATATATATATATATATATATATATATATATATATATATATATGTAAATACAGTTTTGAACGGACCTCATTTTTGACATTTCCCGGGTAGGATCGATGGACATTTGAAGAAAAATTTCAAAAATCGCGTTATGAGAACACTCTCAATACCTGATTTCCCTTGAGGGAAATCTGCTAAAAATGGATATATTTGATCATTTCTTTCACAACATAATTAATATATTTTCAATTATTTATTTCTGATATTATTTTCCATTTGTAAATCGTTCAAAACCATTGAATGAGCTTATTGAAGTAGGTTCAAATAGGTATAAAATCAATATTGGTCCGAAAATCTATATGTCTCCGTCCACGTGACTGCCTTCCATGTCAATGAAAATAACTAATTGATTAATTTCACTGAATGTGAAATTATATCAATTTCAAGTGATAAGCAATATCTTTGTTCTAATGGTAGGAAAAACGATTTTGAGAAAATCATTTGGACATATTTTTATTGTAAACATAAATTATTGAAGGTACTGAAGATTTTTTCAGGCCATTTTAACTGAAAAAATCTTCAGTACCTTCAATAAGTTTAGAGAAATTTGAAAATATTTATTTCCAGGCTGCCTTAAACCGCCTGCCCCTTAGTTTATTGCGATGATAAAGGAAGGTGCACAAACTTGATTTCATAACAATCCTTAATATGAAATTTCAATAATCTAAGTAGTCTTTTTTAAGTTTTGCGGGATACCTAAGTACAGATGTCACTCTGAAACGAATTAAAACAGGTTCTTGAAGGGTAAAAGCGGGATAATTCCGTTCTAATAAGAGAACCGTATTTTTTCACGTTTACGATACTTTGTTTGGTTCAAGGAAGTAACAATAAAGGAAATCCCTTATATACTTTTGTGAGAAAGAGAAATTTAATTCAACTGCGATTCGGATTGGCAACAATGCAATGATGAAACAAAGACACGCCCGTTAGCCAGAACTATAACCTGCTTTATTGATCTATAGTCGCCGGTGCAACAGGAAAGTACGTTCATGTTTAGTTGTAATAGTAGCTGTCAGCCTTATTTTTAACTAGCTGTGTTACCCGTTGTTGAAGGGTAGAAATGGAAATGTTTCCCCGTAGAAATATGTTGGTTGGATACAAAAAATCATCCTGCCATATTCATCAATAACACAAATCCCCTCTAACATAAGACCAGAAGTGCCGCCTTTTATTTCTTTTACTTAGCAATCAGCATTTATGATATGACTAAAATTTCTGTTATCCAGAATTTAAGTGATATAATAACGGTTTCCTGTAGAACTACAAATATTGCATGATGGAAATACAAAACAATCAGTTTATTGCCTTCAAATTAGTCATATTTATAGTTTTGAGTATGTAACGTGGAAAGCTTTATGGAAGAATATTGTCGAATTTATTATCATTCTTGTAATCAAATAATTCTAATTTCTAGTTAAAATAAAACGAAAATGTCTTAGCATCCGGAGAAAAATATATTATAAAGGTTTATTCAGGCAATCTGGTGTAATGCCATAGAAGAACGTATGAGGTGTTGCCTTAAGTCCAAAGTAATTGGAAACATTGTTACCCTTCTATTTAGGTTGAAATAAAAATGGGTTCCCCTGAAAATCTAAATAAGGGTTATTCCAACACCCACTCTGAATATTCGGGATACACAAAAAAAACAAAATTGACATTCTATGTGGGAACATTGACATTATCCGGAGAGAACATGATACAATGTTTTTCTGGGATTCTGTTGTACGATAGAAGAATGTTCGAGGTGTAAAGTATGAAATCGCTCATATTAAGAATACTCAGTAACTGAATACATATACAAATAATTTCCCAATTTTATTAAGGTATTTCCATAAAATAAAACAAAGTCTGGTGCCCGGAAGGCGGAAGTCAAAATCTATAAATGTAAATAAGGATTTAGGACCAAAATCGTAACCCTGAACACAATTTGTTCTTTTCACATTTTTCTGATAAATCCAATGCTCATGAATGCGTTGATGAATATGTAATTTAACGTCAAAGTCAATGCACCATCCTAGTTCAGAATTCGGATTCTAATATAACTTATGTTGTACCTTGGGATAATTGGCTCACAAATATACAAATTCTTAGAAATTCCCTTAAGCCGTTTTTGAGTGATTGAGTAACAAACGGTTGGGCAGAAAGACAGACAGACAAGATTTCCAATTTTTATGCCATTGTTTCTAGAACTGTTGAAACGTAAATTAAATTGATTTAAACGAATTTAAATAGAAAATCAGACACACCTTAGAGTTTTTTTTAAGCAGATTATGTTTTGAATCACGATGATGCTATAATGCTTGTGTAGTTAGCATTTGTATTCCTATTTTAAATAATAAGCTAAATACTATTTCAAGTAACTACGTTTGATTGTTATTTAACAATGAATAATAAGGCATGTAGTTGTGATTAAAATCTCCTTCAAAGTTATGTATTTATACGAAAAAATGTTTTCAATTAGTTCTTGAAACCTACTAAATAATCTCGAATAATTTAATTAGTTTTTATATTTGAATGTAATTATCAGTTTTAATCATTCGTGAGCCCATTTTGTCCAGTTGACGTAAGTACGAATGTATGAATATCTCGTGTAACTAAAAAACGTTTAGCTTCGCAAAGCTGAGATTCACATTTAGGTTTGTGCATTTCATAAAAATCAACTTGGGGGCGCGGAGTTAGAAAAGGGCGACAGTTTAAATTTACGAATTCTTCCGTTTCTATGAGAAATACAAAAGATGTTCAAAGCATCTTTTTTGTTTAACTTATAAATCTATAAATTATGTTCTATGTCAATTTTTGAATCAATGCATTTGGAAAGGAGAACTTGTATACGTCTTTCTAATGAAACAATCGAGCACACCAAACAATATTTTATTAAATTTAATAAGAATACAAGTATATCTTGTGGTTTCGACAACAGATTTTTTATTGCAATGAACAGTAATTTCTACTCAGGGAATGCATAAATACGTCCTTTTTTAACTAAGAAAACTTTGATAAGAAATCTTTCAATTTCAATCTCAAAATCATAATTTCTGTGGAACTAGAAATTATATTAACAGAATTTGGAAAGAAAAAAATTTAAGCTTGAATTGAGTTCTGAGAATTCCAAAATAAATGTATGACTTAAATGTAATCAATTTCAATCAACTAGGAGTTTTTCAGAGAATAACTCATTCTAAATCTGTATATGCTTAAACAAATTTAATTTTCACATAAATTCAATAAACTCAATAAATAAAAGTAAATTTTAATATAATTAACAATCTCTCCTACTAACTATGTTTATTTTGTACAATTTCGATTACCCTATATTTATCTGAATTTACTAATAATTAGAAAAAAAGGGTATTGAAGGGTGATTGACTGAATTTTCCTCGTAAACTCTACGTGAGTGTTTTTCAAACATATAATTCAATACGGCAAAATAATATTCACTGAAAATCTAATATAATTAAATTTTCGACGTTTCAATGAAAATGCACTCTACTGTATAAATATAAACGTCAACATTGAAGGGGGTGATATATATTACTAATATAGGAAATAAAGCCCTTGATCTTTGCTCCCCTGCAATTCGGTAGACATGAATTGTACCTTTCGAAAATATTTGCATTAATTTAATTCATTTATTATTAATTTCCCACTAGGATTTATAACTTTAAGGCGATTGGCAAGTATAAATCCCAGACCCTAATTACTTGCCATGCCCATAATTACTTTATCATGGTTACTTGGTCAGTCAACAAAAGTATTTTTGTATGTTTATATTGGCATAAATACATGGGCGTTGCCACGGGTCTGGCCATTTTATGTTAGTATCGCTAGGCATTCTACTTAGATAATTTATAATAAAATTTCGAATATTCTTACAATATAAGTAATATATAAAAATGCATATGAAAAATACAACAGTTCCGGGCAAAAACAAAACAACAATTAAATGTCAATAGACTGGCAATAATATCTTAATAAAGTAATATATGTTATTTAGCTTTTGAATATTTTTAATATTTAGCGTAAATTCGAATGAAAGTTCGTCTCTGTTTTTAACAATGTGTGATTGTAAATATTGTTGTCTGTTATTTACAGTCATCAAAATTACACGCTCAAACAATATTTAATAATGTTTTTCCATTTACGTGTATTTCTTTGAGATATCCCGTTTACTTTCGGGATATTTGGACTGTCATCTGATATTAATTCCTGTAAATAGGGAGGTTACCATTTTTTTCTACAGTCTGTTAGTAAGTGTTTGTTGGATAACTCTTTGCAGTATTTGTGGTACAGATAGGTTTGTCTGTCTTGGTCATTACGTCTCTATTTATGTCTTATCCGTTCTTTTGCTAAAGCAAACAGTTACTCTCGCCTTGGGTTTCTATAGCTTTAATTTCTATAGGCTTATATAACCAATGCCGAGTAGAAGGTGTTAAGTATTAATTTAAATTCTGGAAGTATTGTGAAAGTGGAGATTATTTGAGTGGGGAAAGGTTTTCAAAAGGAAAAGCCTCCTGCAATTAAGATTTATGTTTATTATTATTTCAACCTTGCAGACCCTTTTAGCTTTGAAACATTGTAATAATAAGTAGAAGAAGAAGAAATCCTTAAGGCTTTTTGTTTTGAGAAAATTCCTTCAACCAATATATCTACACAACAAGCATTAGGGATTACAGGTTATGGTTGGTGTTGGAAACACCCTATTTTTTAAATATAAATAATAATAATAAATTAAAGAAAATGAGAGGTGAGTTTAGGGCGGCCAGGAAGATACTTGAAAGGTCAGCAAAGTTCTGCTCAATAGCTTCAGGAAGATGAGTAAGGTCGGTGGAGAGCACACAAACCCAACCTTGAAGCCCCGTAACTGCTCAGTTTAATAATAATAATTGATCTCCAGTCATGAACCTATCACAGTTAGGACGGCAATTCAGTGCTTTAGCTTTTATGAAAGTATGCAAAGTAGTAAAAGCAACGAAAAATGTTCAGAGCGTACGTTTGAAGCAACCGTATTTATTGCTTTGTGCGAAATAAGGGAACTATTTTAATCCTAAAAAATATCGGTTTTCAGACTTTACCGTAACTATCAGTGATGACCCTCCCTTGACGAATTCCGACTAGTTTTAGCGCGACAAGATTTTATGAAAGGCCCGTCAAGCAGGGGCAGCGTAAACGAAGCAGATTTCCCTCGTGAAGTTTTACAATAGGGGAATCTAAATACTGGTAGCACGTAACACCACCGTGAAAATTGAATGAATAAATACAAACGGTAATGAGAAATATTTCAGCCAATTTTAATAACCTCTAAAACAAAAGCTCTGAAATGTAAACAAACTGGTCTGGCAACCACTCAAGAGCTGAACAGATAGATAGAAATATTCTACACCAGAAAGAAGAACAGCGACTAAAATATATCTGAATATAACATTTATTTTATTGAAAACTATGTATTATATCTAGTGCTATAATTAATAATGAAGCAGAATAATTTTTACCTCAATCACTCAAATTTTAGTGGTCCATAAAGAAGGGGGGGGGGGGATCAACAGAACATTTTTGGAGATATATCACAAAGAAGAATCTTACACCAGTCTATACACCAATTTATATAAACCATGGAAGGGCGTAATAACCATGCAGTTGATCGCCCCGACACAAATATGATCTACTCTACACCAATTTAACGAGAGCAGAACTGTTATGGAAACGGCCGAACTAACTTTTAGCGGAATCTGACAAAACCGACAATAGCTGAAAATGAAAATTGCAAATATCTCGGTTAATATTCAAGAAAGAGAATAAATATATACACCGATATTTATAGTACATTCAATTTGCAATAAGAATATTCCTGTACAAGTTTTCGATCCGACGTATAGTAACAGAGATATTTCGAATTTTCGAAAATCCCCCTCTTAAACACCTACTAGTCCGATTTCAGCCATTAACAAACTTGATCTTTCTTTTTCCATAAAATGATTAAATATCGAGTTTGGAAGGGTTTCCTATTTTCAAAGAAAAAATATAATAGTTAAATAGATTCCGTCCATTGACTTGTTTATTTTGTACTTTTGAGCTATCGGGAAAGATTTTCCTATAATATTTAGTCAATATGCCTTTTAATTTAATATAAACATATAAAGAAAATACCTCTGTAGTATTACTTTACAAAATCCCTTTTAATTTATTCTAATTAAACCGTTTTAAATAAAAACATGGATATGTTGAATGTAAGGGCGTTATAAGAAAAGTAGGATGTGAGAGAAGAAAGATGAGAGTTAGGTTGTAGCAGAGAATGGGTGGGAGGGATAACCCATCGGAGGTTACATCCCACCCCCTGGATGTTACACTCAGCCAGGTTATACCCGCTTATCCTCTACACCCGCCTCTTATCATTCATTCAACCACACCTAACACAACCATTTTACCGCCCAAAATCCCCCTTTACCCTTTATATCTTAGCGCTTTTACAAACTGACTTATTGTTATTACACGTCTAGTTTGAATAATGACTTCATCCATTTAGGTCTTCATCCTTCTGATTATTAGAAAAGTCCGTCACGCTACGTAAACTAAGCAGATTTCCCACGTAAAGTTATACAATAGAGAAATCTCCATACGAGTGCCGAACAGTTATGGAAACGGCCGAATTAGCATTCGGTGGTAACGAATAGAAGCGACCATAGCTCGTCCGTTACACTTAATAAAAATGCAAATATCTCGATTAATATTCAAGATAGAGAATAAATGTATAGAACAATATTTATAGTAAATTTAATATGCAATACGTTTGGTTCTATACAATTTTTCGATCCGACGTATAGTAACGGAGATATTTCGAATTTTTGAAATCCCCCCCTCTAACCCCTCCCCCTCCCACTGGTCCGATTTCAGCCGTTAACGAACTTGATCTTTCTTTTTACATAAAACGATTAAATACCGAGTTTGGTGACGATTAAACCAAAATTGCGCCCGCTAGAGTGTTAAAAGACATATATATATATATATATATATATATATATATATATATATATATATATATATATATAGTTTTGAACGGACCACATTTTCGTCATCTCCTGGGTAGGATCGATGGACATTTGAAGAAATATTTTGAAAATCGCGTCAAGAGTACGACCTCAATAGCTGATTCCCTTAAGGGAAATCTAGTAAATTGTCCCTTACTGGAAATTGGCTATTAAAGTTGTAATGATGACGCAATTTTCGGTAAATTTCCATGGAGATGAAGAAAATGAGGTCCATGTAAAACTATATACGTCTGTGTGTGTGTATATATATATATATATATATATATATATATATATATATATATATATATATATATATATATATTTCTTATGTGTCTGCTAACCTTTTTTTTTTTTTGTTGATCGTTACCAAAGTCGATATTTAAACGTTTAATGGAAAACTAACGATCAAGGTCGCCAGGGAGGGGGAGGGGGTTATAGAGATAATTTCAAAATCTTCCCGACATTGTACTTCCGATCGAAAAATTGTATTAAGCCAATTTCATTGCAATTTTAATGCCATATATATGTTGTTATATACATTTATTCTCTATCATGAATATTTACCAAGAAATTTCCATCTTCCAGGAGTTCTCTCATTTGCCTTGTGCTTCTTAAATACGTGATTAAACAGGAGTGTGTTTGCATTTGAAGTGGCAACAAAATTCCTCAAGTAGACCAATGGATACATATTCCGCAACAATATAATATCAATTCAAATATGATATCCTAAGAAATACAATGTAAAGTTTACATTTATGAAGTAAGACTAGTGTTGATGGTTAGGAAATGTTTTTGACAAGGCCTCGTTATCTTCTTAAAAGAAAAGGAACCATCCCTTTAGTAGATTTCTCTTGAAGGAAATCAGCTATTAAGGTTGTACTCATGACGAGATATTCGAATGTCAATCGATCCTACCTACTAGATGACGAAAATGAGGAAATGAGGTTACCGCTATAGCGGGCTCAGTTTTTGTGTTATCGTTATAATTCAAAATATAA
>CM032228.1:233947500-234015000 GCA_019009955.1 Riptortus pedestris
AAGCGGAATAATGAGGTTTGTTACTTAACAAAGTATTTTTTATGCAAAATTAGTATAAGTGGGGTTAGATGAAGGATGAAAACTAAAACATGATCACATCTCGGTTAATATTCAAGATACAAAATAAGTGCATATAGCAATTTCTCTAGGACATTGAATTTGTAATACGATTGGTTCTATATATTTTTTCACTCCGTCGTATTGTAACGGATATTTTGAATTTTCGAAAATCATCCACTCTAAACCTCCACCGGTCCCACGTTCCGAAGCCAGTTCACTCTGCCAACCAGCCTATGGGCGTGATCATCAGCTAACTGATGTATATATATATATATGATAAAACAAAACAAGCTGCCCTCCTTCCTGGGGGTTCCCCTCTGGGACAGCCTCCTAATCAGCCCTACTGGGTAATGCTGATAAAAAAAATATCACTTTTTTTTTAATATTTCTTTTTAAAACAAGAAATTTGTTGTTAAATTTTGATGGCCCATGTGGAAAGGAGTGCATCTTTGCATCGGATATATATATATATATATATATATATATATATATATATATATATATATAGTTATATTTATCTTTCCGAGCCAGGTTAGGCCTACGATAAGTTCCTTTTGTCCACATGGGAACCACACTTATGAGTTGTCCACGTTTTAAGGTGTTCAGGTACAAATACAGAGGGACAAATAATAATCAAATGGATGGATAGTTAGGAAGATTACATGTTTATTACAGTTTATTGTGTTTTGACTTAAACTTTGAATAATTTACTTGTATTCTACAATTTCTTTCTGAATGTGTTTCTTTGTTATATTGGTATTAGCATGGTCTGTCACATACGTGCTACTTAAATAACCTAAAGGGGCTCGGGTTAGCCATGTGAGTTAAGCAACGCTTTAACTCACATGGTAATCCTAGAGTGGCGAGTTCGATTCCCGCCTGGGCAAATAGGAATTAATTTAGTAATGAACTCATTAAATAATATCTCTGGCTACAAAGGGAGGCGGGTAGAAACCCCGCCCCAATTAGCTATAGTAGCAAATAAGTGAACGTTAATATAAATATATATATATATATACATATATACACACTCACAAACGAGAGCGTATGGGAAGGAGTGCTAACTTTAAACAAAGCGTTATGTGGGAAAACGTGTGAGTATTGGCAATGACGACTGGAATAGAAGAAGAGCCGTTGCTAAAGCCTAAGAAATTATTAAAATGTAAGAGGGGGGGGGCGCTAGTCCCTGACCCTCCCCTGCTCAATATTTCCATGCTCCTTTCACCTTCCGCCAAAATGCTTCTGAAATTTTTATTTGAATAGCTTTCCCTTCAGTAGAACGCAGCTCCCATGAATAATCCATTCATTGTCTTTTATGCAAATGACTTTCGGCATTGTTTTACATGAAAAACAGAAGGCAAAAAATAAAAATAAAATGATGTTCGTTATCTGCGCTTCCTCCGGACAGAAATAAAAAGATTTTTCTACACAGTATTGGAAAAAATAAATGCTGTTTTAAGGACTGATAAATGCAAACTGTTTTGTTTTGAAATAACTGCAGAATACTGATTATTTTGGACAGGATCTACTCAGTTATCTAGAAAGTATTCAAAACATTAAAATACGAATGCAAATCTACTACTAAATTACGCTTAATGTCCATTTTCAGAAGTTTCTTATTATTATTAGTGTTCCAACAGGAGTCCAAACTATCAGAGAGCTACCGTGAGCTGCGTAATGCAGTTGGTTCATTCCAACCCACGGCAATTCTAAATCAATATTGAAGTTTTTGGAAAATGCTGAACTTCCTGAAAGATTTCATTTTCATTTTACCAATTAATGAATAGTTTTCAATAGTTATAATTTACAGAATTTCTTATTTATCTTCAGGCGTATTACATTTATATTTTATATCATTCTTTTAGAAATAAAAATATTATATGGAAGATTAAAAATTGAAACAAACAAAACGCAGGGGCTGCGTTAACTAAGCAGATTATCTATGTGCGTATCCATATTTGCTTGTTCTTCAAAACATAAAATTTCAATGATTCATAGTATAACAGCTTATCGTTAATATAACAAGAGTAGAAGTGGAGGATTACAAGAGGTCGAAAACTAAATTATCCAAATATATTATTTAATAATCAAGATAATAAAAGAGCGTACGTAACAACATTTATAGAACATTACATTTGCAACAAGATTGATTCTATACAAACTTTCGATCCGACGCAAAATAACAGAGATACTTCGAATTTTCGAAATTATTTCCTCTAAACCACTCTCACCTTCCACTTTTAGCCTTTAATGAACTTGATGTTCATTTTGCATAAAACGTTTAAATATCTAGTTTGGTATCGATCAGAAAAAAATTGCGACCGCTAGAGCGTTAACAGACATTTATGTATATATATATATATATATATATATATATATATATATATATATATATATATTATTCAGAAAAATCTAAAACAAAATTGGGAAAACCATCTCAAAAAAGAGGAAGCGGAGTAAGACGACCTCTGAACCAAAAGCCGATGAAAGCAACCAAATATGTATATTTTTTCTTAGTTTTATATAGGGATACCATTGTAGTTTTTACACCGTTGAATGACTTAACGTGGGTTTGATTCCAATTTGCCATGAGAACTCATTTGCTGGAGGACTAGAGTTTCTATTTATTGAGCAACTAAAAGTCCACCCTTTGTATAAACCTGTAGATAAAATATATATAAAACATATATCCACTCCTTAAAATACCAGAAATCAATATTTATGAAAAAAATACGAAATAATGGTGAATGCAGTAAATTCGAAATGACCTCATATTTCTATATTTTATTCATTTCTAGAACGGAGTACACCTTGAATAAGTAATTAATTATATAATTAGAAATGAAATATTAATTAAAAATTGCTTAACCTTTTACAGGAGATTTCCCTTAAGGGAAATCAGCTTTTGAGGTCGTACTCATGACGCGATTTTCGAAAAAAATTCTCAAACGTTCATCGATCATACCCAGTAGTATTTGTAATTTTTGTTTGATCGTTTGTCAATATTTAAACTTTTTATGTAAAACTAAATATCAAGTTCGTTAATGTCTGAAATTCGAATAGTGAAGGGGGCAGGGGAGGTGTTTAGATGGGAATTTCGAAAATGTTTAATATCTTCGTTATTATACTTCTGATCGAAAAATAGCATAGAACCAATTTGATTGCCAATGTAATGATCTATACATGTTGTTATGCAAGTTTTTTCATTATCTTGATTATGAACCGAAATATTTGCATTTTCTTAATTTTCGGCCTTCTTTAAACCGCCTACTCCAACTCATGTCATATTAACAATAATCTGTTATATTACGAAAACTAAATACCAAATATTGTTCTCATTGACCTTTTATGTTTTGAGATAAATGCAAATACGCGCACGTGGAAAATCTGCTTAATTAACGCAGCCCAGGGGCGTGACGGACTTTATCTATACTTGGACGCAGTGGGTCTTATTTGGAGAATTATTATTATTATTTATTAACGTCCACTTTTTACAACTTTGGCTAATCGGGACGGGTTATCTATAGGTTACCACCCTTTTCTAGCCAGGGTGGGATTTTAGGACGTTATTTAATGAATTTCGTCACTAAATAATTTCCTTTGCCCAGGCAAGAATCGAACTAATTGGAGAATTATCCTCCGAATGAAAGGGTACTCGTACGTGTCGGTACATCAAAGGTACCGGACTATATACTCAAGATATCTAAAACGTTGTTCCAACGGCTTGGGCCGAATCTTAAATTGGAATTAATTGCATTAGTCCTAACATTTAAGCTGATTTTTTTTTTTTTTCGCCCGACAAGAATCTTCTTCTATTAATAAATTAATATAACGGTATTTTTAAATTCCATTACTCATTCAAGACAATGAACGCAAATTACGGCATGCATTATATATTAAATAGAATGGTATAAATGCTTTTTCAAGTTAAACACAGTTATCCACCTTAAATGCTATTGATTGACCAGATACATGATTTTTTGATGACTTAATTGTAGAGCATCAAGAAACAAATAAATACAAAACACTTGGAAAAGTAAATATTGCTATTTAGCGTTGCTGGTAAGTGGGAGAGTTCTAATAGAAAGCCATGAATTATTTTGCCTCCTCAAGGCTCCGTTTTACTTATTGCTTATTTAAGATGCTTTCAACAAAGGTTAGTTTCTGATTGCGTAATCTAAATTCAAGATGCTCCTTTTGGGCTCAGTTTTGTCTTTACGTAACAGTAAACTATGTTCTTATTACTTAGCTTCCGAAATGATTACGTTTGATATCTTAGCTCCTTGGAGAATAATTGATTCCTGTTCCGCTCCTTCAATATTATTGACCTGTTTATTCATTTATCTCTTATACCATTATTCCTACTGATTAAATGCTGAAGCAGATATTTTGAGAAGGCGAATCAATAATAGTAGTTTAGTAGTATTAGTTATAGTTTGTATTTATAGCACCTGTTGTGGCAGCTATCTCGTGGACTGTTCTTTTCCAATCAGCTGATTTGACATTTGGCTAAGCGGGCAGCCGTTCGCGAGTGAGTCTTACCCTTTATAGAATGTCACCTCAACTCTGGTTATACGGTGTGTGTATAAAATGGTTGCTGCGAATACTTGCCTTGTGTTTTTGAGTGCTTTAGGCGACTTTTGAGACATTCTCTTATAAAGAGTGCAGATATTTTTTGTTATTTAAAAACTGTAGGGAGTGCCCGTGGACATTCGGGTAAGACGAGGGTACATCTACTACTACCATCATTAAGCTGAACGTATAAATAAGTTCAGGCTGGATCCCCGCCAAGGGAGAACATTTGTTCACAAGTTGGCTACGAGAGCGCTCTAGTTTCGAGGTGTACATGGATCGCGGGCGTCGAGTATCTGGGTCTGTAATGAGAACCGAGAAAATATTCAGAATTCAATAACATTATTTAAAAAATACTTATAATCTAAATATCTATTTGATTTTGTAAAAAGTAAAACAACAAAGTTTTAAAATAAACCTTAAGGCAAATGAAACTATAAATTTAATAATCGTGTACCGTTTATGTAACGAATGTTAATTATATCTTCTATTATTGACTGTAACATGGTATTTTCTACCTGTGCTTCGTTAGTCATGATGCGTTTCTTGAGGGTGCTCAACTGAGATTGAGCAAAGCAGATGCCTACCCGATTTATTATTATTATGTACTAACGTCCGCTTTTTCCTACTGTGGTTAATTGGGGCGGGCTATCTACAGGTTACCACCCTAATCTAGCCAGGGTGGGATTAACGATTTTATTTAATTAGTTCGTCACTAAATAAATTCTTATCGCTTAGGCGGAAATCGAACTCGTCACTCTAGGCTAACCATGTGAGATTAACGAACGCCAACACTTTAAATCACATTTATTTAACATGTTTTATATGGTCTGTGGACTGTACACACTTGCCATGTGCCAGCTATTTTGATTTGTATACCTCAGTGCTCCTTCAGCTTCCCCAGGATTAGTCAACAACTCTTTGAGAGAGACAACAGGTGTCTAAAACAGTTTTTGTAAATTTATATCCACCTTCTTTTTTAAAATAATTTCAATTTCAGCGGATTTTCTGATATTGTTTTATTTGGACAAGATAACGAACTATCAAGGAAGGATTTATCAGAGCAGCCTTTGAAATTGAAAAAGTTTATTAATCACTATTTTCTAACCCGTGATGAGTTACAGTGAGGTAGCCGATTTTTCCAAGATTATCTTCTCCAAACTGATATGCTGGACGACCATATCATCTCCGCATTATCAGAGTGTCAGTAAACAAAAAAATATATCTCAATTGGAAGAAAAAAAGAAAGAAAAAAGAGAGGCGGTTCAGATTTAGCCGTGAGAGTTAAGGCGTTGATCTTAATATCACTAGGCAAACCTTGAGTCGTGAGTTCCATTTTCAGCTTGGCAATCGGAATTTACATAATAACGAACTTATAAAATAAAGACCCTAGTCCTACTCCGAGATTCACATTTTTATGTTTTTGACCTTGAGTAAATCCCCGCTTTTACTCATATCATATTAAGAACAAGCTTTTATATTATTATGTAGCTCCTGCGCGACGCACTATTTTTTTTTAGATGGCCTGTTTGAAAAGGCAAAGAAGAAATCAGGATTGCATGATCAGGGGAGAAGTATCAGGTATAAACTGTAGTTGCAACAATTATATAATAGAAATAGTAGAAAGTGAAGTTGTGCCCGTATCAGATATTTTTCTATTAAAAAAGTAGGGTTTCTTATTAAATAGCACAATTATTTTATTCACCCGCTATAGGGAGATGACACAATTTTTTTTATTGCAAAATATATTTAAAGAACTTTGAATTTTATCACAGAATGATCTAAATAAGAAAGTTTCATTTCTTGTTCATTCAGTAAGTCCCTTTTTCACATTTATGTCTGCATTTATAAGCCTTAGTGAAGTCTATGGTGATCCTCTCGGCTTATCTAATATTAAATCGGAGAGGCTAGTGATAAGGTCGTTAGTAGCAACGAGAAGGATAATGCCGATAGCTAACCGCAGATGCAGCCTCCCATAATTGGCCTGGAATCGATGCACCTGCAGTTCTTCTGCATCCAATCCACCAATAGGATTCCAGCTACTATATATGCTCTAATTCCTCCGCCAATGGTTGGAAGCGGTGAACCACGGTGTCCTTCGTCAGCCGGCTAATTGGCGGTAGTTAAGCCTAACGAGATTGCGAAAATAAAACTCTGACAGCAGATGGCGCTTTACGATCCCTTTACAGTTCGTAATAAGAGTTCAATCTGATCGTCGGTTTTAGTGGATTTCCCTTAAAGTAAATCACCTTTTGAGGTTGTACTCACAGTGAGATTTCCAAAAACTTCCTTCAATTCTACTTAGGAGACGACGAAAATGAGTTCCGTTCAAAACTATATATTTTAGAGTGTTAATGCTCTAGCGGCTGTAATATTTGTTTGAGTTGGTTAGGGGATCAGTACCAATGTCGATATCTTTTACTTAAATATAAAGATTAAGTTCGTAAATGAATAATGTTGGGCCAGGAATGGGTGTTTGAGGGTGAGCCCATCAAAAAACTGTTATAAAATCAATCTTGTTGCAATCCTTATTTTCATTAAATGTTATCTTATTAGTTTTTAATTCTGTATTAACAATAAACTTATACATCATAAAACTTCTTATTTCTAGGTTAAATCTTTCCAATATTTACTATTTGTAAAATAAGCAAATATGCCATCGATTAAAATTTTTCGTTTCTGACTCCGAAATGTTTTTTGATTAGTGTCATGCTCGATACTTATATGTCTTTCTACATTAAATATTTTTCGACATATTCCTTAATAAGCGAAATCGGACAAGGAAGAGGGGTGCTAGAAAGATAGAGATTATATTATTCAAAATAATTCAACTATCAGTAATTCAAAAAAAGTTACTGAACCAATCTTCTTAAATGTCTGATGTTCTACAGCTGTTATTCATCACCCTGATCACCAGCAGAAAATAAAAAATGCATTTTAGTACCTCCTAGATAGGCCATATTTACCACTGTATCCAATTTAAAAATTATTCATGGTTGGCCAGAAAATATTAGAATACTAATGACAGTGGACCGATATTTCTTATCAAAATTTCAAGCTCATTATCAATCCTTTGGAGGTATCTCATACTTGTAACCATTGGTACACCTTTATTAGACAACGTTTTGTCAAAATAAAATCCCAGAAGTGTAGCCCAGATATTTTAACGCTGATAAAACTTTTCTTTGTAAAATAAAAGTATTTATTGTTCTCTTCTCAGTGACGCCTGTTTTAGCTAAAAGGGAATTTGGTAAAATTGACCCGAGAATACTCATAGTTATCTTCTTTATTATTATTTATTTACGTCCACTTTAGGATAATATGGCTAATTGGGACGAATTATTTACATGTTACAACCCATTTCTAGACAGGGTGGGAGTAAGGAATTTATTTAATTAGTTCGTCGCTAAATAAATTCCTATTTGCCGAAGTGGGATTCGAACTCGCCTCTTTTGGTTAGCCATGTGAGATTAATACCAATGCCTTAACTCACATAGCTAAGCTGAGCCTCCCATCTGAATATTGGAATTATGATAAGTCAGTCTGAGACTCCTCTTACTAGAGAGTTGTTTCTGAAACTTTTATTTAATTTAATAAAGGAGAATGCTTTCTGTGATTCAATACAGTAGATACATACTTCAAACCTTGAATCAATCTCATATGCCGTTGCTATGAATGGGACGTGAAGGTAAGACTTACCATATCTGTCTGTTTCAGCGCGATATGGATGCACACAGAAGGTTAAGATACAATTTCTTCAGCAAACATCGTGCTTCTTGGAATCTCATTTAAATTCATGAAGGAAGATGTGAATAACTCTCTTGTGTTTGTCTTTAATATTTGCCAACTTTCGCCATTCCGACCTTCGCGTTCCCCGGCCCCCATCTTCATCTTTCAACGAGGATAACGCAATGGAACTGATTCTTACTTGAATGATATCTTTACTTCATCTCGTGTTCTTTAATGTGAATCTACATAGAAATAAGCATACAATAGAATGAAATTCCACACAATTAAATATTAATATCCGATGAAACTCTACGGAAAGTAACTATTTTTAGAAAGTTCTCTAGAAGGAATCACTGTTTCCTATTGATATTCAGACCGAAAACCTTAGAACTACAGACTTTACAAAATCTTTTCGTTATAACCTTTGTAGAAATATTTGAACCTATAAATTCAAGAATTCCTTTTTGAAAACTTTATATTTTCCAAATATATGGGTCCTGCAAATCTCTGGATTACAGCAGACGTTTGGTCTTTCTGACGGCTACTATAACACTTGAACCGTTCGAAACTCAAATAAAAGTCTGTAATGCAGGGCCTGCGTTAAATAAGCAGATTTCTCACGTGCGTTACGTATTTTCATTTATCTCAAAACGTAAAAGTGCAATGAAACCAATATTTCGTATTTAGGCTCCAAATAAAGTGCTACATAACATAACAGCATATTGTTAACATGAGATGAGTAGGCGTGGGGGTTTACAGAAGACCAAAAACCAAAAAATGCAAGTATCTCGGTTAATAATCAAGATAGTGAAAAAATGTACATAACAACATTTACAGAACATTACATGTGCAATAAGATTGGTTTAATTTTTCGATCTAACGCATAATAATGCAGATATTAAGAATTTACAAACTCCCCCCCCTAAACCCACCCCTCCCCCTGATCCCATTTCAGCCGTTAACTAACTTGATCTTTCTTTTTATACAAAACTATTATATATCTAGTTTCGTAACGTTAAGACAAAAGTCGCGACCGCTAGAGCGGCAACAGACGTATATATAAATATATATACAATTTTGAACGGACCTCATTATCGTCATCCACTAGGTAGGATCGATAGACATTTGAAGAAAAATTTCGTTAATCTCGTCATGAGTAAGATCTAAATTCACTCCTAATACGAATGGAAACAGTTTCTATATTTCTCTAAACCATCAGCGAATTTCTCCAAACCGATTAGAGAAAAATGGAAAATGTCTATTAATTATTTATGGTTTTTAGCAGATTCTCTTAATGGAAATCATCTAATGAGGTTATACTCATGACGCGAAATTCGATGCGGTTTGTGAAAAAGTTCTTCAAATGTAGATTGATCCTACACACGATATGACAAAACGACGATATATATATATATATATATATATATATATATATATATATATATATATTTGTGTAGCCTCTATATGAAGGTTTAAATGCTTGTTCAATAAAAATGCCCGTCACGCAGGTGCTAAGAGGATTTCCCTCGCACTGGAGTATGATACTCTGTTGATCCCATCAATCTATTTCAATAATTGTTATTTAAATTTCAAATAAAGTTATTTTAGATTATGACAGTCTGGTGCAGTGATTTATGTTTAGATATAGTACAGTGTGCTGTAATGAGAGCGAGCGAGCGGGGGCAAAGACATGCAGACTGCTGACAATGCACTACTGGAAATGGGAGGACATTGTTTTGCTAGCTTTTAGAGAGTGAAGAGTTTTGTGATATGCTAGTGCTACAGCTCTGTCTGCTTGCCTTAGCCCCCAGCGGTATTTGTGTTGTAATGTAATTAGTGTTAAGTCTTAATATATGTTGTAAGTCGTAGTATATGATTACATTATAACGTAGATATAGGATAGTAGAGAAGTTAGCTTAAATGTATTTATTTTATAAATACCTATATGTTTTGTACCGACCAGCCGTGTGTGCCATTCCCGATTAGCCAACATGACAACAGCTTATATGACATGAGTAGGAGTGGAGTTCCAGTGAAGGCCAAAAATTAAATACCTTTTTAATGTTTAATATGTGAAAAGTACTAGTATATCAGAACTGTTATAGAAAATTAAATTTGCTTTATGACTGATTATAGGCAGTTTAACTTCTAAGTGCTATTGTTACTGATAAAAAGAATACTTTATTAATGTATCATAAATCAGTAGCATTATGATAATTGACTAATTACAGCTGTTTCAAGCTCGTTAGCAGATAAATTCCAGAGCAGCCATCTGACCCGCAATAAAGAGCCAAGATAATTGTACAGGGCTTAATATAGTGTTGTGACATCATAAATCTGGTGAGTCATAATTAAGAGCTTGAGTTTCGGACTTTATTAAGTTAGGGGGTGAGTTGGAGAGGAGAACGTTTTCACTGCTTTTAACGAAAATTACTTTGAATATATATCAGAGTTTATTATTATGAGAGTGAATGGTGTCATTGTTGGCGACTCTGATGAGATTAACACGATAGCACGGCTCTTTGTTTTGCCTGACTCTCTGGTTTTTAGGGCGCACGGGTAAGGGGGGGGGGTTAGTCATTTCTGACCTAATTTAAAACTAAGCCTGGTCAGCCATTTCACATTTAGTCTCTAGGGCCTAACTTGAATTCTAATTACAACGTATAACGTAATACGTTATTTATTATTAATAAATAATAATAATAATAATAATAACGTAATAGACACATATCTTTTTTTTCAAAATTAAGAAGCATATGAAATTGTCCAGATCAGTTTTTACAATTATTAACTTTATATATATATATATATATATATATATATATATATATATATATATATATATATACACATTGTGAGGAGTTCGGCTATTTGCTCCAGTGGTTTGAATTTTTATTGGTACGCGAATTTTCGATGGAAATGCGTCCATCTTCGTCGGGAAATAAATTTAATTTGAATAGTTACTTCATTCAATCATATGTTTTGGATTTTATTTTAATATGGCTTTCCACGTTTCAGAGAGTATGACACTGTACACGTCGTTTATTATATTCGTTCTCTTGTAAATTTCGAGGGCATCCAGAACTAATCTTTAATTAATCTAATCTAATTAATTATGTGTTGATTTTTTTGTTCTTCGTAGAATGACCTACATACTACACACTTTTCGTTCACCCTCCGATATGTAAGGTAACTGTGCAAACACCCATAAATGCAACACTCCTGTATGGATATACAACTGGGCATATTTTACATGTCTTTCTATATGTATGTTGGATCACATTCACTGTATTGTTTGGAATTCTATATGATTTATTATTACTAGCTGTACGTCCAGTAAGAAAGCCGCAGAAAACATTTTTTAACTGTAAACTGGGATATTCGAACGTTTATTTCAAACAAATGATCTACATTGTAATCCTGATTGAATTATATGGTAATTGAAGAATTTAACATGCTCTGACATGCCAATTTAAAACGAGAAATTTTGACGTTTATAAGTCTATTGATTTTTCATAAGAAAAAAAAAACTTCATTATTACTCCCTTGTTTTTAATAAAGGAAGTGATTTAATTTTAATTTTAATATGGCTTTCCACTTTTCAGAGAGTAGGACACCGTCCACGCCGTTTATTGTATTCGTTCTCTTGTAAATTTCGAGAGCTTCCAGAACTAATCTTTTATCGAGGTGGTCTTTTCTATGTAGAACTTTTGTCTCGTCGAATTTAATTTGGAGAGAACAAATATTTGCGTGTCTCGCTATGGCGGATGTTTTTCTCCTGTTATGTTTTAGATCAGCCATGTGTTGGTTAACTCTTGTAGTAGTCTTCTTGCCTGTCTGCCCCACATAAACTTTACCGCGACCACATGGTATCGTATAAACTCCACTATTTTGTAAAAATTTGGGAGTCTTTCGGTCTGTTTAAATATCCATTGAATATTTGGTGTGGTTTTAATAGTGTTCGTAAATTATATTTTCGAAGTATTCATGCCAGTCTTTCTGAAGTCCTCGCTATATAGGGAAGTGTTACGTTGCTCAATGGTTTAACTGGAGAATTTTCAATGTCTTGTTGAATCTTAGTGATATCAACTTTCTTCTTCATTTTTCTTAATACTCTTGTTACTTCCGTTTTTATAGCCGTTGTAGTGGAGATCTTCTTTTAGCTGTTTTATTTCATCTTTGAAGTTCGTTTCATTGCACAATGAAATAGCTTGTTTTACTAGTGTATTGATGATACCATGTTTTTGGGCTGGGTTGTGGTGGGATGAGACATTCAGATATCTACCTGTAGCTGTTGGTTTTCTGTACACTGTGTGGCTTAACCTATTATTGCCTTCTCTAATTATTAAAATATCAAGTAATGGATGCATGTTTATATGATAGGTGCACCAACATACCAACCCTGCAAAGCGTTAGCCCGCAATTTGTGCCCGTTCCTAGGCCAAACACCATCGTTCGTTAAGAATTCTACCCACCTAGTGGAACTACTAAAGAATGTAGAAATAATGGATTCTCACATATTATCTTTGATGCCGAGTCAATATTTACTAACGTCCCAGTACAAGACTCCATCGATCTAGTAAAAAAGAAATTTTGGTTAAGTAACGAGATGTTAGATTTATTTGAATTGATCTATAATCATCCTGAGGGGCTGTCACACATATACTCTTTAGACTCCCGCTGATCCATAAGCACTGTGACACTAGCCTATTATTTTTATTTTCAGCTTGCTGATGGAAGTGATAGGTGTACCCACGCCTTAACCCGCGCGGTCACCGCCACCCCCATACATATATATATATATATATATATATATATATATATATATATGTATGTGTGTGTGTGTGTCATAATTTTAAATGTCATAAAATCTAACAGCAACTTATAGTATAATATTTTTAGCACATGATAATAAATGTAAACTTAATGTCTTGTTTTTAAATTATAATATATTGATGAATTAATTGATATTTTTTTAATAAAAAGATTGATTCTAAAATATCTCCAATAAATGATTAATTCATGTAGTTTAAGTTGGGGTGGAAAATAGATGATTTAATTGTTTTTAAAAGAATAATAAAAGTTAATCTAATAATAAATTAGGATTGATTAACTGATTTACACCTTTTTAGGCAATAATGTATTTGAAAATTTGGAATTTTAAGAAATATTTTATATAAGGATAAATATAGTTGATATGATTATTGTTTGGAATAATATAAATGAAACTGGAATTGGTAGTAAAATTAACTATTAATTGGTATAAATTGCAATAATAAAAATTATTATAATAAAGAAAAATGATTAGTTACGTTCATTTATTTTATTATTTTACATAATATTTCTAAACTAGACCTTATCTGATGCTACACCTTGTTTGGTAGATTTCATCTTGCTTGTACAAGGTGGTTGTTTTCATTTAAATTTATCTTAACTATAATATTTTATTTTTATTATATATATTTGGGCCATTTAACAATCTGCCTACATATGTGAATCCAGATTATAACATATGTGACAGGACCATCTCCTCCATTTGTCCAACGTTGCCTGACTCACACCGCTGTCCAGAAGTTTGTGCCCGCTAACGACTTTGGCAGGGTTGTCACCTGCCTTTCTACTTGCGTAATATGTTTAGGGAATTAACTTCAGGAAGTTATCCTATTTCCCTTAATCACATGTTAAATCCTAGGCCTGGTGGCAAGATAAGTTTTCGTTTTGATTTGTCCCCGTTGATACTCTAAATTTAGAACGGATAAGTCCGTTATCCATGGAACTCAGAATATCACTTTTTTTTTCCTTAAAAAATGTTGTCTGTGGTTGACAACCAAATCAGTCAAAACAAGGAAACCGGAGGGGAATTGCTCTTATTTATGTATGAATTTTTTTGTTCTTCGTAGAATGACCTACATTCTACACACTTTTCGTTCCAAACTAAACAATCCACCCTCCGATATGTAAGGTAACTGTGCAAACACCAATAAATGCAACACTCCTGTATGGATATATAACTGGGCATATTTTAGATGTCTTTCTGTATGTTTAAATAAAGATTCACTATAGAGTTTAAAATCCTATATGATTTATTATTACTACTTGTACATCCAGTAAGAAAGCCACAGAAAACATTTTTAACTGCAAACTGGGATATTTTTACATTCGTCATTTCAAACAAATGACCTACATCGTAAACCTAATTGAGTACATGGTAATTGAAGAATTTTACGTCACCTAAATGCCAATTTAAAACGAGAAATTTCGACGTTTGTAAGTCTATTGATTTTCCGTAAGAAAAAAAAAAAAAACATCATTATTACTTCCTTGTTCTTAATGAAGGACGTAATGTAATTGCTAAAATGGTGTTTTCAGGGGAAATATCAGTTTTGAACCTCCCTGATTAAATTTTGACAAAAATCTCCGTGCAGTTTTTTAGTATGTACGTTAACTCAAAAACGGCTTAGAATGTTGAAATTTAATACTTAGGATTTTAGTGTTGTCCAGTCCCGCAAGTAAGTTATGTGCGTATAAACATGTAAAAATGTCAAAGAACATCATTTGTAGACTTTTAATGATTTTAAAGTAGGAGATGCGTTGGACATTGAAAACGTCCGTCACAACCTTAATTTACTGGGGAATTCAAAGAGATATTTTTAGCATCATTAGAAATTATTTAAGCAATCGATATTTCAGAGCCAGGACTGGAATTATAAGTAATACTAAGTGGGGTGAAACTCTACCGTGCCTACTCCAGGTCTCTGCTGGACTATGGCTGCATAGCATATTCCTCGTCCCGTCCCAGAGTTCTAAAAATGTTAGATACTGTCCACAACACAGGTCTTGGCTACAGGGGCATTTCGGTCTAGTCCGGTTAATAGCATTTATGTGGAGGCTGGCGAACCACTCTTAGATCTTAGGAAGAGAAAGTATCTATAAAAAATGTCTTGTGATCTAAATATTAAGTTAACCGAGAGCAACGTCAGCTCAAAATATTCCATATTAAAATAAATATATTGTAGATAGACCCAAGCCACTTTCTATAAGATATAAATTTTACAATGCTCAAATGCCATCAACAAACACGGAGATATACACTAACCAGTTACTTCCACATCCTCCTTTGCAGAATCAACATTTTACGATTGACACATCCTTTGGGAAAATTTAAACTCTCCAATTCAATCTCACAACACATGTGCAGTGTCCATTTTAGGTCAGTATTGAGTGACAAACCTAATATTGTGTTTGATTATACTGATGGTTCTAAGATAGTAAATGGTACAGGCTTGGCTGCGATAGTTGGCTCCAATAATTACCAGCTAAAATTGACGCCTGTATCTAGCTCTTATACAGCTGAGCTGCAGGCCATCCTATTAGCCTTGTCAAGAGTCCAAAGCTGCCAAAAGAAATGAGTACTGTGCACTGATTCATTAAGCTTAACATGATTTACACGGTAAAACCTTCAGCTGTCAAAATTATTTAACAATTTCATAGACTTAATTCCATTTACATACACATTACTCTTTTATGACTAATAGGGCATACATACATTCAGGAAAGTTCAGAGATTGACAGATTCGAAAAAGCTACATTAGACATACCAAATGGCATAAAGTCAGTTGAGGAATGGCCATCAAGCAACAGAAGCAGACGGAGACAAGGAGCTGTGCTGACCAGAATATTACTGACTCACTGACACTATATGACCAACAAGTACACACCAACTCTGAGACATTCCAACGAAACTTTGACAGTACATCACATATTGACTGACTGTCGACGAAGAGACGATTTAGACATCGTATGTAATCAAATATGACCAGGTAGCTAACTTCGGAACCAAGTATTTACTCGTGTAGAACCCTTAAATCTAATTTCGATGAAACACAAATAAGCAACTAAGCTCGTAAAGTGCCTCGCAATAGTTGGTATTCCAAAACCCCTAACCTTGTTTATAATTAAGCAGAAAACGTTTCATTTGATTACATTTCCAGGATATATGTTAATTTAAGTCATTAGCCATGGGGTTTATACTAAAATAAAATTGGATATATGCTTGAATACATATATTGCTAGAATTACTAATTTTTTAACTTCATTTGCATATGGTTATATATTCATTAAAAATATTATTTCTTCACTCTACCACTTTAAAGAATTATTAGATTTTCATTAAGTGAAATCAGCTAGTGATGTCGTACTCATGACGCAATTTTGAAATTTTACTTCAAATGTCCATCGATCCTACCCAGGAGATTACGAAAGTGAGGTCCGTTCAAAATTTAAATATATGTTTGTTATATAATTGTCTGTTTCTGCTCTAGGAGTTGCCTTTTTTGTTTAATCGTTAAGAAAATCGATTTATAAGTGTTTTATGTAAAAAGAAATATCAAGTTCGTTAACAGCTGAAATCGGACTGGGGGGGGGGTTAAAGGGAAGGACTTTCGAAAACTCAATATCTCCGTTATTATGAGTCGGATAGAAAAAGTGTATATAACCGATCTTATTTATAAATGTAATGTTATATAAATGTTTTTACGTGGATTTTTTCATTATCTTTAATATTGACCGGTATAGCAATCACTGTTTTGTCATCTTCCAGTTTAAATATTTATAACTTTTCTTTTAGTTTTTGGTTTGTTTTATTTTAATTTTATTCTTTTTCCTCTTGTTGTAAATATAGTAACAATTTATATTTACTTTTGCCCATTCTATTTATTTTATGGGGCTCAGGTTAGCCATGCGAGTTAAAGCGTTGACCTTTATCTCACATGGTAAACCTAGAGTGGCGAGTTCGATTCTTGCCTGGGCAAAGGAAATTATTTAGTGATGAAATTCATTAAATAACGTCCTAAAATCCCACCCTGGCTAGAAAAGGGTGGTAACCTGTAGATAACCCGTCCCAATTAGCCTAAGTTGCAAAAAGTGGACGTTAATAAATAATAAATAAATATTTATTTTATACATTTGTAAAAGTCAGCTGTGTAAAAGTTTAATATTTATTTTATTTTGTGAAATTATATTTTAGCATGTTAAAATATGAATCGCCATTGTAGCGGCATGGTTCTGATTATTTTGTATATTTGTAACATTTAGCTTTGTAAAAATTGTAATATTTATTAAATTTTGTACAATTATATTCAAACATGTCAAAAGATGAATCGCCATTGCAGTGACATCTCAAATAAATAATATAATATATAATAATATTGACCGAGATATTATTATTATTATTTCGGTCTTCAGTAAGCCCCCACCCGTACTCATGTCATAGTAACAATAAGCTGTTATATCATGTAGTACTACTTTATACAAAGCTTAAATAATATGTACTAGTCTCATTGAGTTTCTACTTTTTGAGATGAATGCAAATATGTGGCGCAGGTGGGAAATCTGCTTAGTTAACACAACCCCTGCGTGATGGACTTTTTGTTTTTCCACTCCGACCCCTTCATGTAATAATTAAAAACAAAATTATTTTTGGCAGGAAACATTTGCATGAAACTTTATAATACTTAGTGGGATAAATAGTAAATATAAATTAATTATTATGGACAATTTAGTAAGTGTTTTTAACCCTAAATTAACTGAATAACTAGGTAACTAATACTTTTTTTTTAATATTACGCTGAGGAAAAGAAAGAATATTGCCTATAGGAAAGAGGAAAGAACGAATGGGGCATATTTCATAAGATATATATAAAAAGAGCAGAAGGGGTCCAATATGAAGACAGATGGTAGCCCCCCCTCCAGGAGCAGAACACGTTGGCAAATTTTAGCCACAATTTCATTTATATAGACAGCGACTTCATCGATCCCCTTTCAGCACCTGAAACATAACTTATTGATAACAATAACACTTTGTCTCCTCCATCAACTTTCAAACAAGGGTTTTCCTTGCTCTTTTGCTGTCCTTTCTCAGAATAGAAATCATGTATATAGATTCGTGCCATATGTATCTATGACTTCCAACTAGTATTTATGACCTCCAATTTCTTCAAGTTTTCATCATGTCAACAACAAATTATCTTTAACATTTTTTTTCTTCTTCATCAGAGCTTTGATTCCATTTAAACCTGCATCTAGTCATCAGTTTCTGTACCGCTGTCCGCTTTGACCAGGATTTCGCCTCTACTACTATTTCCGGTTTCCCAGACCTCTCCCCCAATTTATAAATGAAGGATACTATCATTTCAGCTATACAAGTGACGAGATACCTTCGTCGGGAAGGAGAAACAGCAAAACTTTAGCATGTCGTCTGAAATGTTGATAGTGAAAAGGTGTTATATTATATTGTAATGAACGAGACCATTTCTCTCCATTCAATGTGGGAAACTCCATTTAAATCCGATAAAAATTAAAGTAAGAATATCCTTCGAGTGCAGTAACAAATAAATACAATTCTAGAATGTTTTAAATACTTTTGTAATTACATTTAGTAGAAGTATTCTTTGCGAACATACTTTGATTTTCCTTTATTCTTATAAAAATAACTTAATTTACTTTGATCAGATATTCTTAATAAACTAAATTGAACCATGTGAGTTAAAGCGTTGACCTTAATCTCACATGACAAACCTAGAGTGGCGAGTTCGATTCCCGCCCTGGGCAAAGGAAATAACGGAATTCATTAAATAACATCCAAGTCCCACCCTAGCTAGAAAAGGGTGGTAACCTGTAGATAACCCGTCCCAATTAGCTTGAGTTACAAAAGGTGGACGTTAATAAATAATAATAATAAACAGAACCAATAATAATTTCAAAGTTTAGAATAGCAAAGAAAAACTAGATCTGTTTCCTTAATTACTAAGGAGAATTTAAAAACTAAGAATCCCGGATTACATCAGTAGTCTTCGAATTCCATTGTTTACTATATAATAGAATATTGTTTATGTAACATGAGTTGAATTGGGGGTTTGCTGAAGGCTGAAAACTCAAAAATGCAAATATCTACGAGCAATACGATTTATTCTATACACTTTTTCGATCCGACTTATTGTGAAGGAGATATTTCGAATTTTCAAAATTCTCCCCATTTAAACCCTCTTCCCACTTTTTCGATTTCTGCCATTAACGAACTTGATCTTTCTTTTTGCATTAAGCAATTAAATATCGAGTTTGGTAACTATAAAACAATAATTGCGACCGCTAGAGCGGTAACAGACAAATAAATAGATTTCGCGTCATGAGTAAGACCTCATAGCTGATTTCCCTTAAGGGAAATTTGCTAAAAACGTATTGGAATTGTTGAATGTATAACATAAGGAATTACATTGGCCCGATTAGTTATTCCGATACTAGGTATTATATTATGTTAGGACGCCTTCATTGCTGGCTGAACGTATAACACACGATAATAAGGCTCTCGTTGCGTGGACACCATTTTCAAGCCATCGGAAGTTGTGTCCTCGTGTAATATTAGCCGATAATGTTGCCATCTACCATCAGGTTTGTATGTAGACGAGAACAACAAACTACTTGATGTGGCAGACTCAGCCAGACCAGCTGCGATATTGGTGATGAGTTTCACGAACCAAATGACAATACAACACAATTAGTGGCATGAATGTTGTGCAGTCGCATTGAAAGCGATTTACACGTGAACTCACAGATCAGCCAGTAATGGCAGTATCTACAGACAAATGTGACCAGAGTATTCTATATAATGGAGGAAGCTATTCACTATTTGATATGTTAATATTTATACTGAAAGCATCAAAAGTTTTGATATTCCCTTTATAGTGTATGCCGCCGAGGAATTCAGCTCTTAAAAGCATTAGATATTGCAATACTAAATAAGATGACTCTTAACTCAAGATATAATATTCCAGAAAGCCTTGGAAAGCAGAGATAGAAAAGTTTCCAGACTATATATACAATATATGCACAAGCTTCAAATGCATCTCGTGTCATCATACATAACTCAGATTAAATTGAAAAAGTTTTCCTTGCACGAAGCCAACATTTTTGTAGACGAGATTTACGCCTTAATGGAAGCTATATATGATATTAAAGTTTAATTACCATGTCATTATGAACTCTCAGCATGATCAATGCTCTTAATGGCTTAAACCAACACATGCTAACTATTATAGGTGGATTAAAATCAACAAATCTTATCAACAATCTGAGAAACCAAAATAATATTTTATTATTGATGCCTTCTTAAAGGAGAATGCATTTAAATGAACAAGCAAACGTAGAATAATATAACACTCGGATTTATTAAGAATGCTGTTTATATTATTAATTATGATGCCCTCATCCTTATAACAGCATTGGGATTCTCCGATACGACAACTGAAGTGGGCACAAAGAGCAACGAAGGTGAACGAATTACGGATTCCGTTGATGTATATACAAATTCGACACTTGCAAGCAGATGGAAAAGACTTGTAACGGCGAAGCTATGAATGTCCACACTCGTAACACATATTTTTATTTATGGAAATTGTCTGCACTCATCGACTTGTAATCCATGTGAAAATCAAAGAATTACTCCTCCTTCTGCACCAAAAATAAATACCAAGTTAAAAGGTAGATGTCATCAAAAAATAAAAGGAACACTAAATACCCTAGTCTGGAAAACGTGTTTAAGCTTTTTAAAAGCCCGTCATGCAGGGGCTGCGTAAACTAAGCAGATTTCCCAGGTGGTTTTACAATAGATAAATCTACCTAATAATAACAGTAGTAGTAACGAGTCTCTAAACCAATTCACGAGGGACGAACAGTTACGGAAACTGCCGAATTAGCTTTCGGCGGAAACTCCCGAACATAGCCGACTTATGCCGACCACACACAGAATACAAATGCAAATATCTCGGTTATTATTCAAGAAAGGGAATAAACGTATAAAACAATATTTATAGTAAATTTAATTTCCAATAAGATTGATTTATACAAGTTTTCGTTCCGACGCGTAATAACGGAGATATTTCGAATTTTCAAAAATCCCCCCCCCCCTCCCACTTGTCCGATTTTAACCATTAACGATCTTGATCTTTCTTTTTACATAGAACGATTAAATATAATGTTTGGTGCCGATCAAACAAAAATTGCGACCGCTAGAGCGTTAACAGACAAATCTCTCATCTCTCTCTCTCTTTCTCTCTCTCTCTCTCTCTCTCCCTCTCTCTCTCTCTCTCTCTCTATATATATATATATATATATATATATATATATATATATATATATGATTTTGAACGGACCTCATTTTCGTCATCTCCTAGGTAGGATCGATGGACATTTGAGGAAATTTATCAAAACTCGCGTCATGAGTACAACCTCAATAGCTGATTTCCGTTAAGGGAATTCTGCCAAAAGAACAGAACCAGAACAATTCCCTATTACTTAAGACTCTGACGTCGACGATTGTCAATATTGTATGTGAAGCTAAATTGCTAGTAAATTAATATAGTTTTACAAAAAAAATTTTTTTTTTATTATTATAATATATTTTCGACAGCTTTTGAATTAATTTACTACTGTTGTCCCCTCTCCTACATTTCTACTCGTTATACCTTCATTCCTTCGGTAGATAGAAACGTGCAAAAATCGTTCATTAGTACACGCACATAGTTACACTTCCTAAAAATATTGTCCTTTAATGTTATTACATTTTAGCAGATTTCCCTTAATGGAAATCAGCTATTGAGGTTGTACTCATTGCGGAATTTTCGACATTTTTCTTCAAATGTCCTTCGACCCTACCTAGTAGATGACGAAAATGAAAATGTCCGTTCAAAACTGTATATATATATATATATATATATATATATATATATATATATATATATATATATATATATATATATATATTTCTGTTACTGCTCTAGCGGTCGCAATTTTTGTTTGATCGTTACCAAACTCGGAATTTAATCGTTTTATGTAAAAAGGAAGATCAAGTTCGTTAATGGCTGAAATCGGACCAGTGGGAGGGGGGGTTTAGTGGGGAGGATTTTCAAAAAGTCGAAATATCTCCGTTATTATGCGTCGGATCGAAAAATTGTATAGAATGAATTTTATTGCAAATTCAATTTACTATAAATATTGTTCTATACATTTATTCTGTATCTTGAATATTAACCGAGATATTTGTATTTATATTCTGCGTGTGGCCGGCTATGTTCGGCCTTTCCGCCGAGAGCTCTCGTGGCCGTTTCTGTAACTATTAGTCCCTCGTGAATAGGTTTAGAGGTTACTTACTACTACAGTTGTTATTAGGCAGATTTCTTTATTGTAAAACTTCATGTGGGAAATCTGCTTAGTTTCCGCAGCCCCTGCGTGACGGACTTTTTCACTCAGGGGAGGAATATCGTATTAAATTGCTATAACGATACACTCACAGATCTGCTGCATTAGAACATCGCCACTTACCTGAAACAAAAATACATAATTAATGATTGATTATATTCTCCGTCTATCACTCTTTTGTAGCCGCAGTATTTGATATACATTAACCATATTTAAAGTTATGGAGTTGTATCCCAAAATGTTTTAGAACCAATCTTGTTAAGCTATTGATGCTGTACAATAATAGTTGGTCTATATATATTTTTTTGTAACTCTATGATTAAGCTTTTATAATATACTCGATATGTAACTCTTTCATTTCACACTAAAGATCACATTAGTTAATGGCTGAAATTGGGTCTGGCATAGGAGAGGAGGTTCAGCGGGGGAATTTTGAAAATTATTCTGAGTCGAATCAAAAAATGTTATGTTAAATTTTAATTTAAAATCTTCTGAAATAACCTTCTGCCACTTGAGTTTATTATTATCAGTCTAAAAGTAATCCACTGGAACGTGTAAGTATTTCACTTTTCCTTTGCACGCTTTCAATATCGTACTAAATGACGTCATAGAGCTTGTTAACCTATTTTCCGATAATGCCCTTTTGACTTGAATGTTATTGATGCCAATTTAGCTCAGCTCTATTCTGCCTTTTTAAGTAATCCACTCAATTGGTTTTTAATTTTAAATTCCTTTTAAGAGATTATAAAGCGAAATTCAGTTAGCAATTACGGTATGATAATTAGACTCCTTATCGGGACTATTATCCAATTATTTTTTTCTTATAATTTAATACAACTTATCTTGGAGCATCAGCGAGATTATGTAGTTACATTTCAATCTACCTGATTGGCAACTATATAAGATCAGAAAAGTTCCAATGGCACTCATCATTAATTTTATAAATAACGTATTAGCAGATTTCCCTTAAGGGAAATCAGCTATTGAGGTTGTACTCATGACGCGATTTTCGAAATTTTTCTTCAAATGCCCATCGATCCTACCCAGGAGATGACGAAAATGAGGTCCGTTCAAAACTGTATATATATATATATATATATATATATATATATACATATCTATTTATCTATATATATATATATATATATATATATATATATATATATCTATGTATATATATATATATATATATATATATATATATTTGTCTGTTACCGCTCTAGCGGTCGCAATTCTTATTTAATCGTTACCAAACTCGATATTTAGTCGTTTTATGTAAAAAGAAAGATCAAGTTCGTTAACGGCTGAAATCGGACCAGTGGGAGGGGGGGTTTAGAGGGGAGGTTTTTTGAAAATTCGAAATATCTCCGTTACCATACGTCGGATCAACAAACTGTATAGAACCAATCTTATTGGAAATTAAATTTACTATAAATAATGTTATATACATGTATTCTGTATCTTCAATATTAACCAATATATTTGTATTTTTATTAAATGTGGGCCGATAACGAACGTTTCAGGCCAAAAACTAGTTCGGCCCTAACTGTTCGGCTCTCGTATAGAGATTTCTCTATTGTATAGCTTCACGTGGGAAATCTGCTTAGTTTACGCAGCCCCTGCGTGACGGACTTTTTTTGTAGTGTCGTGAGTAATAAATTCAAATTTCGCTCAAGTAATTACATTAAATTATTTTGTTAAAGGAAAACCGCCAAAGGCCATTAGATGAAAAATTTTTGAAAATATCTTCTACTGATTTATATGTCCTCTACTTGTTTCTTAATGCCTCTGAAGATGTACAGCACTAATCAGCTGACGATATCGATAAATTAAAGTAATGAAGAGTTTAAAAATCAATTGCGTAAAATAATCGTTTTGAAAAGTCTATTGCAGAAGAAGCATATCTACATCTGCATTTAAACGAATTCTGTTTATTAAATATTCGATAAATATGCCATGTAAATCCCTTTTATCAGTTTCCTTGTTCACGACATAATGTTAGTTTTTAATAACGTGGAAAAACGAATATAACTTTTACTGATTTCATCCCCGTATGTTCACGCTAGGTCCGCACGTCCTTTTCTAAATGTCCAATGAATTGCCTTAAATTATTTTATAGTTCCAATTGATTTTTTAGGCTATGTTTCGTCCCATATCTATTATTCACAATCGATTCTATGTAAATCAGCTAGCGTTGTGTCCCCCATGTTAATTTTGTTTATTTAAAGCCAATATAAACAATAAAAAATATTTGGAAGTTTTAATGATGTTGGCCTTATGCCACAAGACAAAGTTTAGCTAATTTCTCCGTATTTTTACAGCTTCAGAAGATTTGTCTATGGCCTTTTTTTTTCTATTTATTACCAAAATATGTATACATTGTTCTTTCATCCTTGTATTGGAATGGAGAAATCGTATGTTACTTACAAATGAAAAAAAAAATGTAAGTCCAGCAAAACATTTTGTATATTTAATTTTATAGAGGAACAACTTAGTCACGTGGCGCCCACAATATTTTTACTTATTTAAAAAAAAAGCTAGAGTTTATTTTTTATCGATGCCTCCTCCGCTCATCTTTTCGGGAAAATGAAAGAGCTTTTGCTCTCAAATCATATTTTCCTCCGAGTTTCCACTCCAACAGATCCAAACCACATCTACGTAATGGCCGCGGATTGCGCACATCGCCTTCCTCTGTGTGCGGTGCTTGATCCTGGATTCTGATTAAAAGTGCTGACCATTAGTCTCTTTGTGTCCGTGCGTGGGAATCGAAACACTGTCCTCTCTCGGACAACTGTCCTCGTTCAAACACCATTGGTAATTGTTCTGCTGAAATCCCACTCAGGACATTCATTCCCCCAGCTCTACTATTGGGATGACGGGATTTTATTTTTGATAAATTGATGAAGGTATTGCCCCCGTATCAACTCAATGAATTTTCAACAACAGTTCTGCATCTCATTGTATTTGGATGACATATTATTTACTTATTCAACATTCTTTTAGCTCCAAAATCACAATATAATTACAGTAAGATTAATATTTGCAGTCATTTTCGAAAACCTAAATACATGGTGAAAGAATCGTTTGTCCATATTTTCATTTTGCCCCAACTTTTTCTCCACACTATTGAAAATAAAATTTTGAGTGGTCATGGCTTATTATTATAAGCGAAGCCCTGTTGCAGAAAGGGGACTCACTCATTACTGTGACATAACTTATTTAGTTATTATTATAAACTTTCATTTGTGTTTATTTCCTTTGAGCTGTACTCTTGGAGAATGGCATTGGACTTTTTTATACTTGTGAGTCGATGAAAAAATTTCTCTTTATATATGAGAATATGAATATTGTCAAAGATGGCTGTTATTCATTATTGCCACTGGCAGAAGTGGGGATGAGACACATCTTTATCAGTATTGACGTTAAAAGTGGTTACAAAATAATAATAAATAATATATAGGATATATTATTTTATTATTATTACTTGCATTGCAGTAGTAGAATGTTGTCAAAATGTTTACTTCCACAAACTAACTTATAGCAGATTTTCCTTTTCTGAAATCAGCTATTGAGATTGTACTCATTACGAGATTTTCGAAAATTTCTCTCAAATGTCTATCGATCCTACCCAGGAGATGACGAAAATAATATCCGTTCAAATTTTTATCTATACACTTGTCACTTACTGCTCTAGTGTTCGCAGCTTTCTCTTGATCGTTATCAAATTATATATATATATATATATATATATATATATATATATATATATATATATATATGTGTGTGTGTGTGTGTGTGTGTGTGTGTTGCCAATCTAGCGGTCACAATTATTGCTTTATCGTTACCAAACTCGATATTTCATCGTTTTATGTAAAAAAAAAAGATCAAGTTCGTTAATGACTAAAATCGGACCAATAAGAGGGGGGGGGGGTTAGAGAGGGGATTTTCGAAAATTTGAAATATCTCGATATCGGAGATCGAAAAATTGTATAGAACCAATCTTATTTCAAATTAAATGTACTATAAATATTTTTATACTCATTTTTTTTGTTTATCATAAATATTGACCAAAGTATTTGCATTTATAAGTTTTAAGCCTGCAACAAACCCCCCCCTCTTCTACTCACGTTACATAAAAACTATTCTGTTATATAATAAACATCATTCCAAGCTTAAATGCCAAATATTTTTTTCAAGAGATTATATTATTATACGTGATACATGCAAATATGTTCTGGTGAACCGCCCCCCCCCTGTCTTAATTGTTTGAACTACTAAAATTTGATTGATTGAGATAAAAATTATTCTGATTCATTATAATTTACAGTATTAGATATAGCAAATAGTTTTCTATAAAATTAATAGTTTATATTCAGATATATTGCATTAGTTGTTCTTCTTTTCTGTCTAGATTGTATCTATACAGCGCACACTGGAGCGAGTGATAGGGTTAGCCGGACATTCATTAATATCTCCGTTTCTACTGGTCCTAGAATATTGATTCTGGTGTCACTTTAAAGCACATCGAATACTCTATTCAACTACCTCATCAGCAATGTTTTAAGCAATTTTGCCATATGCGATATAACGGTAGGATGAATTTTAAATGAGTACATGCAGATAATGCATCGCTTACTAAGTAGAGAATTATGATTTGTAGACACATAATATCAACATATGTTTTATTATGATTTGTAGACACATAATATCAACATATGTTTTATAAATTTTTATTTTTTTAATAAATTGAAGTTCACAAACGCAATACTAAAATAGTAAACAAATATATATGTAGAATAAAAATTAAAAAAAAAAAAAATGTATTTAATTTAATAATGATTTAATTTAATTTAATAATTTCAAATGTTTTTATTTTTTCAATTAGAAGTTCTTTTACTTCCGAAGATATTGTTTCTAAGCGATCGCTATCGTTGTTAAGTGTTGGCCTTAAATGTGATATTAAAGGGTCTGAATTAATTAACAAATTATTCAGGATATCTCTGTTGGTAGCCGTCCTAAAAATATTTAGAAAAGAAAAACACGTTTTTAACTATTTCTTCGAACGTGAATGGCGGCGTCAATTGCGTAGAGGAGACGTTTTATACCGTACGTAGTTGGGAAAGGTCCGCGGGAGGTATAATACGTCTTCCGCACCGAAAGTGTTAACACTAAAAGTAAATTAATAGGCAAGTTTAGGCAAGACCTGACAACGTTGTAAATAATACAATATACTCCTAAAAGCATGCCAAGTGATATTCTTTCAAGCAAATACAAGCGATTTGCGAATTCAATTAAATAAAATTATTTTCAGCTCGATGTAAAAAAAAAATAAAAATAGAGGACTTTAAAAACCTTTTGTGCCAGTTTTTGATTTGTTATAATACCTTTAATGTGTACTGGAAGCAACAATAATTTATAAAATGAAATAAGAGTTCACGACGAATTTAATAAGCCAAGGCTTTTTTTAACATAGCAATTATAACCAGGCATTATGTAAAAACCATTCCAATAATATGGCTAAAAATCAATCTGCTCAATTGAAAAGGGTTTATGTGGTACTAACAATACAATCAAAATCCCAAATTAAAACTTTTATTTTTCCCCCCAATGTCCAACATTACTGAAGGATCGCTCCAGTGTGCAGCGCAGCGCAGCGATGTTGGCTGCCCTATTTGTTTACAATTCAGACGCTTTCTGTTGTAGATATTATAACATTTAAATTGACTGAAAGATTTTTTCTTACAGTTTGTATTTATTCGCTTAACATTGTATGTTACAAATATGTGTACTTCTTTGCTGTAATACTTAATTGAAAATAATAATTTTATTATTATCAACTCATTATTATGAATTAGTTAATAATAGGATATTCACACAGGTGAACAATGAATAATAAATATCCAAGACATTATCGGCACAAAAAAAAGAAACCTACTAATATTAAGTTGATGGTTGATTTCATTGAGAAGAGAAAGCGATTTGTCTTTAGAAACTTTTCCAATTTTCTGGATTAATTAAGACGTTTTCAGCCAGCTGCCCGAGTTCAATATGACTTTTAATATAAAGTTCAATTTTCCGGATCATGAAATAGGTTCGATTAGCTGAAAAGCCAACTCTATCTATACAAAAGTTTACTCGAGCGAATTTCAAGTGTATTGTAAAAGTTGTTTTTCATCAATGTCCATATATTCATTTCGTCGGAAATTGGTTCGTGGAATACATTATTCCACGCTTCGACTTACGCGATGGCCATCAATAGCAAAGTGCACTACTAATCTAAATTAAAACACTAGCTTCCCAAAAATAATTAAACATTACAAATTTTATAATAGGGTGCATAAAAATAGTTATTTTCATCACTAGTACCAAAAGTGGGTCTTTTCGGTGCGAGGTCTAGTTTTACGAGCGAGGCGAAGCCGAGCTTGGAAATTGGGCCGAGTACCGAAAGGACACTTTTGGTACGTGTTATGAACAATACTTTTCATTATACTGCTCATACTTGAGTGCGTTAAAACCCTTTTATATTTCATTAATAACTTAAAGATACAATATAAGAAATTAAAGTGACACATTATTTTATTTGAAATAAAACATCTGTTTGTTAACCTATAATAGAAGAAAAGTACTTATATAAGAAATTAAATTGACACATACTTTTATTTGGAAAAAACATCTGTTTATTAACCCATAATAGAAGAAACATTACACATTTACATTAATATTTATAGTACAATTTTGATTATTATTTATGTTAAAACCTTTCTTTGGCACGGCCTTTTGGAATACAGTTAACTTTTGAATAAAGAAATTATTTTCTAAAACATCTTCTGGTATATCCATGTTGTCTGGCACTTTAAACACACTACTTATTATAAGTAAGCAAATATTAGAATGAATATAACCTCCTTCAAACACATGTTTATTAGTAACAGACAAGGTTAGCGCACCGAAAAGATTTTTCAGTACTAGTCCCGAAAAGAGCTATTTTACGGACTCAAACCTAGTATTGAAAACACATGTTTTTTGACGCAGTATAATGAAAACAATTTTATATATATACATACACACACACACTTCGTGTTCGAAATTTTTATTTGGTCGGTACCGAGCTCGATATTTATACGTTTTATGAATAGCTAAAGATCACGTTCATTAGTAGCTGAAAACCATAATTTGGGAGAGAGTTTATAGAAAGGAATTACAAAAACTCCAAATATCTTCATTGTTATACGTCGGATCGAAAAGTTGTAAAAACATGAGGCAATAGTGGTAAAACCAATCTTGTTAACTATTGATGCTTTACAATTGTTGTTCTCTACAGTTTTTTCTTAGCTTAAATATTAAGTAGTAGTTTATAAGTTATATACAAGCGTTAAATAAAATTATACATTATACATAAAAAAACAATTTAAATATTCATCGCTTAATTTTTAGTTGGAATAGTGGACAAATTACATTACTGAACTCTTGGTTCTGGTTCAATACTATGGAAATCTAAGATTTATTTGTTCGTGTAGGAAAGATAATTAATTAAATGATTCTCCATTTTGATAATTCTTTTACTTTAAATTCCTATGCATATATATATATATATATATATATATATATATATATATATATATATATATATACATGCATACATACATACAGACAGTAAACTTATACACTTACCATTTATTATTTTTGTTGGATCATCGTCCCTTCATCTAAAACTGCTTCTCTGTTGCAAAATATTGTTCGTTTTTTTCTATGTAATGATTCAAATCTGTAATAATCGTCCTAATTCATTGATCCGCTTTCACTATAACTGTATCATTATTATCTTTCAGATATTGTTTTTTATATTTTTCTAATGGCTCAAAAAATATTCATATATATATATATATATATATATATATATATACATGCATATATCTTACTTTATATCTTAATTGGATTTTTACCAATGCATTTGTAGCAATGGTTTTCTGGTAATTATGTAAGGGGGAAAATCACATATTCCCCTTTCTAAATGTCTCTTGTCGAACAGTGGTTAATCTATTTTGAATCTTTAAGGACATTATGTTCTTAATTTTAATAGACTAAGGTTCACACCCGCAGATACATATAATTTGAACTTAAATAGAGTTACAAACAAAAATTAATTAGGACAAAGACAGCCTGTTTATACTTTTTTCTCCTCAGAACTTATGTGAGCTGAAGTTGAAATAAATGTAAGTTGAGATAGCTAAAGAATTGAAATTGAATCTTCTCTAACTCTGTTTCCACTCGAACCCCCATTTGCAAGAAGAACGCTACTGCATATAAAGGAGTAATTTTAAACATAAAGAATCAAATTGCTTGCTTAAAATACAATATTATTAACGGCTTATCCTAAATTTTAGATTCCTCATTTAATTGTAAATTTGCTTTTCTTCTAGTTTTAGAATAGAAAAAAAAAAACTAGAGAAAAGTTGGGGAATCGAAACCTAGACCTATGGATCGACCCTCACATATTTAATCTGACTTTCTTAATTGACGCAATCACTAAATAAAATCGTAATCTCCCCTGGCTAGATAAGGACGGTAATTTTTAGAGAATTGATCGTAATAATATAAAGTACATGATCTTCTATTAAGATTTCATGAAGTATTTAAACATACTGCTAGTAAGGTCAATAGTGGCGAAATATTTTAAGATTTATGTAATTGAAAGATTAATACTAAATGTTATTAAACCCTTTTGGATTACATCTAATTTGTGCGACTTTTCTTGACAGCGGTTGTATCGCCAAGACAATTGTTTGTTTCAGAATGAACCCTTAGAAACTCTTTTTCATTGGGCCTTTTGTTGTTGAAGGTGATCTTCTGACAGGAGAATTCTCCTGAAAGCCTCTCCCATAAATAAAAAAAAAAAAAAAAAAAAAAAAAAAAAAAAAAAAACAGAAATGCCTAGATTCAAGATTCAAAAGCCCAGAGCTGATTCCGAGCCAAAATATCGTATTAAAACTCTTCCTTTGGCTTGAAAATCCGGAAAACATTTAATACTTTTGAGTTCCCAATCTATTTAAAAAAAATATTCGATCCACACAAATCCTGCTCATATAGTTATTATCATTATTAATTTACAGTCATCACAACAAGTATATACGCATGTTAGCGCTTCGGAATGACTAACCAATTTGATTCTTAGATCTATGTGGACCGTGGGGTTCCATGGGGTGATTAATAATTAATTACTTGTCATGTTTCGAAACTGATTATTGATTAATTCTTGTCACGTTTAGAAACTGATTATTGAATAATTACGTGTCGCGTTATTGATTAATTACTTGTCATGTTTCTAAACTGATTATTGATTAATTACTTGTCACGTTTTGAAACTGATTACTAATTAATTAGTCATCCCGTTTCGAAACTGATTATTAACTCTTGTAACGTTTCCAAACTGATTATGAAATAATTATGTGTCACGTTTCGAAACTGATTATTGATTAATTACTTGTCACGTTTCTAAACTGATTATTGATCAATTCTTGTCACGTTTCGAAACTGATTATTGATTAATTCTTGCCACGTTTGCAAACTGATTATTGAATAATTTCGTGTAACGTTACGAAACTGATTATTGATTAATTACTTCTCACGATTCTAAACTGATTATTGATTGATTACTTGTCACGTTTCTAAACTGATTATTGATTAATTCTTGCAACGTTTCTAGACTGATTATTGATTAATTATTGTTACGTTTCGAAATTTATTATTAATTAAATACTTATCGCGTTTCAAAACTGATTACTGATTAATTACTTATCACGTTTCAAAACTGATTATTGATTAATTCTTGTCACATTCCAAAACTGATAATTGATTATTTACTTGTCACTTTTTGAAACTAATTATTGGTTAATTACTTTTCACGTTTCGAAATTGATTATTAATTAAATACTTATCACTTTTCAAAACTGATTATTGATTAATTCTTGTCACTTTTCGAAACTGATTACTGATCAATTTTTTGTCACATTCCAAAACTGATAATTGATTATTTACTTGTCACTTTAGGAAACTGATTATTGGTTAATTACTTTTCACGTTTTGAAACTGATTATTAATTAATTACTTGAGATGTTTTTAAACTGATTATTAATTAATCACTTGTCACGTTCCAAAAATGATTAATGATTAATTTCTTGTCTCGTTCCAAAACTGATTATTGATTAATTCTTGTCACGTTTCCAAACTGCTTATGGAATAATTACGTGTTACGTTTCTAAACTGATTATTTATTAATTACTTGTCAAGTTTCCAAACTGATTATTAATTAATCACTTATCACGTTCCAAAACTGATTATTGCTTAACTATTACAAAAAGGGAAATTAAACGGCCGAAGGAATGCTTATAATAAAAATAATTATTAAATGTGTTATGAGGAATAACTATTAAAGATTATCAACATCTTTTGACTAATGTGATTCATCATCATAATTGTGAATGTTCATGGGGAATCTTTTCTGACTTTTCCAAGGAAATGTATTAACAAATAACATTTTTCATAATCATTACAGTTTTTTTTTTCATGAACTAAATATCATTAAACTTGGTTTAATTTGTATTAGTTGTTTGGACCACTGCTGATATGACTATTTTCCATTTACCTTAGTTAAGTGCTTTGGTGGAGTTTTTACCGCAGTAATTTCTCCCTAATTAAGTCCGGTTTGTACTTTTTTAACTACAGAAAGTTCCAACATCCAATTCTTTTGTGCTCAAGAACTTTGGTATTTATTCTCTAAACTTAAAGAATATTTTAATTACACAATCGCGATGACTTTAAAAGTTCTCCTTTGTCTTTTGTTTTTCTTGAAGTTTAACTTCCTTAATTGTACTACGCTATTATTATTTGGTTCTTTTATTTTTATTGCTTTGACAGTGGTATAAAAATAACTGCTTGGTTTTGCTTTGTTTATAGTATGCTATTTCAGTCGTCAATAATAAAACGGTACTGCTAACAGTTTTGCAAATTTGCGATTAATCGGAAAACTTATTTTATTATTTTTTTTAATGAGTCTGGTTTTATTTTTTTAACAGATTTTCCTAATTAATAACTTTCTCTGTTATTGTGTGGCGGAATGAAAAATTATAAATTGCTTCTTGCCAATTTAGTTTCCTAAAAATGCCCTATAAATTCATTCTCTGTCGTGATTACACAGGCCAAAAAAAATATATTTTTTGAAAACGTTTTTGCTTTACTATCTGATCCTTAGAGTTTCTTTTGTGCTGAATCCAAACCTGGCTTTAGTTTTCGAGCAATATATTTATTATAAAGTATAAAACCTCTATTCAGTATATGGAAAAATTAATGAAACGCTATTTTACATCATAATTATGGCTTTTACTTACAGTAGGCAACTTACAACAATGTCACTTATCAGCTGGTATTGGTTTATTCTTTCTTTCTCTTTTATCGTTGAAAAGTCTTGCTTAGCATTTTCTGAGATGAATTGCTTGCTGAACTGTGTGAAGTGACCAACAGTATTTCTTCATCATGTTGTGTTCCAGCGGCCCTGGTGGCCTTTTTCCATTACTTTAATGTCCTAGTGAAAACGTCCACCCTGCTCTTCTCTAAAATCTCCCAAATTTTGCAGGGAAGTAATTTAGGTGGCTTTTTAGAAAGTGAACTTTCTAGCTCATCAAACACCCTAAATTTTTAAAATTGTTTTACATATTAGCCACAGTAGAAACATATTTTGGGTCTTTTTCATTTCCCAAGAACGACTTGGTTGAATGATATATATTCTTATTTCTCATTTAAGGTCATTTTGAATCCAAAGAAAAAGTCAAACATCAGTTTTCTACTGTCAGATCCTACAAAGACTCCTTCTTTCGGTTTAGCTTCTGAATGGTGAGAAACCTGTTGGCAGAGATACTTGAACATAGTCCACCTTCTGACAAACTGCTTCATTAGGACTAGCTTTACTGTTGTCATACCTGTCGGTGGGGACCGCCGTCACTGGCTGATGGTCGAGTACAGCTGGCATTGTGCTATCGATGTGATGGTACCATCTTCAAGCCCGTCAAAAAGTTGTACTTGCATGCCGAAAGCACAATGCCAGCTGTACTCGACCATCAGCCAGGGACGACCGTATGTATGACAACAGTATCATTTATATTGGAGGTCCTAACCCTTTATTTAAATTACTAACTTTACATGTAGAGCAGGTATGAGTTCGTTTTCGAGATCTACAAGGTTTTCGCGCAGTACCTCGCACCAAGTTTTAAAAACCTTTTCACAGGCCAATTCGGCCAAATAGTGTCACAGCAGTTCTACCAACATCTTCTCTTTTAACACCCGTTATTCTATATCCTTTTCAATATACTTAAGCTATATAAAAACTTTTTAATTTCGTAACAATCGGGTAATTTAATAAGTTTTATACACATAATAAAACGCATAGCTTTAAATACAGTCTATTAAAAGGAATAGGTGTTTAAGAAACTGTTGAAAAAGGGTTTCTACATTTATTCTGTAAATGTGATTGTGTGTATTCATAAAAAAAAGTGTATTCTGAAAGTAGGTGTTCTAGGGAATTCACTGGTTTTATGTGGTATACTTTTATGGTATTTCCTAAGCCTCTCTGCCATAGTACCGCGATGGTGGCCCACTCTCCCGTTAGACTTGCTAATTAGCATTTATATTTTAGATTATAATATTCAACAACCCTCTTCTCCTCTTTGCTCTAACACTAACCATCTGAGATATAATCTCTCTGCTTTAGGCCTCTTGAAAACCTCTCGGAATTATATGGTTTATATTTTACGTTTCCTTTGTTATCTGTAAATATAATTAAAATCTCTAAAATAAACATCAATAGAACATTTTGCCACGATATAAGTCCTGTAAGCTCTTTATTTATGTAATTGTTTTCTACTATTGAGCGTACCACTGTAATACTTCGAAACTTTGTTTCAAAAGCATGGTAGCTTTGTCAGGGATCCAAATGTGACAAGTTAAGTTGGTCACAATGGTGTTGGGTAAGCAACGGAGGTTTCCCCAGCGATTCAATGGCACGCCGATGTTGTAATCCCAAATTCAATTTTCTATTACTCCACTAATAGGAAGCCTAATGAAATTGTAACTTTGAATTTAACTTGAGACATGAAATGATTGGTGGTGTAACGCTGATAAGTTAAAATCCCGTAACAACTCCCACAATGTTCAAATTACAGAGTAAAAGTGTATTAAGACAAATTTTTAGGACATTAAATGTTTAACAAGATTGATTATATAAAATATTGCGATCCCATTCTATGATATTTTGAGTTTTATATTTCACCTCCCCATAATAAGCCCTTTCTTCTAATACGATTTCGAACATAGCAAATTTTATCTTCAGTTTAATATGAGTAATTTAAATATTGATTACGGTATTGATAAGAAAATATTGTGCTCTCTAGACAACATAATCGTCATGATGACATCACATCGTATATTTTTGGACGAAGGTTAGTTTCAATAATTCGAGATCTGCTCGAGAACGTCGTTAACCAAAAAGTAATTGGAATGAGTTGCCTCCAGTAGACTGGCGAGCCCCATTGTAGCCGGAGGGTCTGTTCACCTGCCTGTGGACGGGATATAATAGAGTTAAAATCTTTAGTCGTCCCGAGGGGCAGTCAGACCTATATAGTCTCCCTTCTCAAGCACTAGCACTGCGACACTAATGTTCTCCCTTGGTGGCAGCCGAACCCGCACCTATTTTAACTTTCATTTTACTGCCAGGGGCACGAGATGTTCCACCACTACGCGGCCACAGTCCAGAAAAACTATAAGTGCATATATATTTTCTGGTTGGAATTGTAAACCTTTAGAATCTTAGGGAGTCCCGACCTTGACTCAATGGAGTCTCGATCAGAGTTTTCACTTTGTGAGTAATCAACTCGACGTACAACCTCTGTTAACCAAGAAGGACTTGGAATGAGTTGCCTCTTGTAGACTTGATCTCATTATACACGGGGGGGGGGGCGGATAGTAGTCATATCACCAAAGCTCAGTTTGCTAGTCATCGCTATCTAGGAAAGTCAATATCCTTCGCCAGACTGATTAACACGCTAGACTCCCGCCATTCGACTACCGACGGAACACCAGCGCGCTCTGGCAGTGAAACCGGTGAACCAACTCTCATCACCCATTTAAGTTATCACCTACATTCGAACCCTCTACCATTTACCTAAGGGGGCACACTATATAATATATATGTAATTTAAAATTTAAATTGGTCTTGTATTTTTCACTCATTTACCTTGATTCACGAACATTTTAACCCTTCACAGACAAGGAGTATGAAAATTACAGTGTAGGCAAGCTGGGTCACGGGTGACCCAGTCATATTTATAGCACATTTTTTTTCATGTTAACAAAAATATTCCAGTTGTTGTTGTTTTTTTTATATAAAAAAAGAAAGTATAGTTTGAAAAATTTATTTTATTTAGCAATATACATAATATGATAAAAATACAAAAACTTACATTAGTAGGAACTATACTTAAATTAGTAGGAACGTAGAGTTCCAGACCTTTGGTACCTTTGGTATCCTTAAAGGATAAAAGATAAAAATTAAACGAGTAAACTCCTAGAAGGGAAAAAATAAGAAATTTCCAGCTATAAAAGACGAGAAAATTTAATAAAATCTTAGTGATTAAATAATTTTCAGTAAGTTATCAGTCTTCCATTTCATCCGGCAGTCCAGCAATAATTTTTCCTACTCTGAACAGTCAAAAACTTTCCAGATCAAAATAAATAGTTTAAACTCTTACAGAAAAAATATATATAAAAAATACTCTAGGGAAAAAAGAATAAGAAAATATGAGGGATAAAAAATCAAAAAAAGGGAATTGACTCTTAGTAATGAAAGTTCACTAATACTTCAAACTCAGAACAATCTAAAAATCTTCTATTTCTTCATCTTCTTCAGGTGAGACTCTGGTAATGCATCGAGAACAAATACTTAGCCTATGCTCAGCACATAGGCTGCGATTATAATGAGCGCAGTTTGATGTACCCTTATGATCTCTTGATTTTTCACAAAAAGCACACCGACTACTTGAAGTGCTGGGTCCAGGCTGATTCTCAATTTCTTTTTCATCAACTCTCAGAAGGAGGGGAGGGGTACCGTGCACTCCCCCTCCCCTCCTTCCCTTACTTTACTCAGAATATTATTTTTACCAACCTCTGGGTCACTGGCGACCCAGCCTTGCCTGTGAAGGGTTAAGTACGTCTTGTGAAATTTTGTCACGAGAAGAGCGTCAGTAGCTATTTTTTCTAAAGAAATCCTCTTCGATTAGAACGAAACGTTGAAATTTAATTTCACGTCGAAGTGACTTTAAAAGGAATATCCGCAGTTTTAGTTTCAATAATAACAATTCTTTACTTAATCCTTCCTACTTTTCCATGAAATACATTGCAATCTTTCAACTTCCCCCACTCCGACCCTAAAGTCTTGCTATTCATGAGGAAAGAAGCTCTTTTACATAATGCTCCGAACTGTGCGAGTCTGCTCCAACTCCGAACAAGGGATCCAAGCCCCTTGGCTTAGGATTCCCGAAGACTTTACTTTATTTCCATCTCTTCAAAATGTTTTATTGCTCCATCAGTCTCTATGAGTTGATTACGGTCGGAGAAGACTTGAGACCGTAAAGTCTGATGAAAGTTTCTGGAGAAAATTATTCGCTTCCATTTTTATTCTTTCGCCGGGCATAAAGTTGATGGCCACTCTCTGGATTTGATAGCTTAATCCTTTGAATTATCTACACTTTTTCTAGCCTATATTATTTTTTCAAACAATGTTTACTGGTAATACACAAGCATCTAATGGCGAAACATGTAAGTACTGATAAATCTTATCGATTAGAGTGTTTGTTTTTATTATATGATCACGATATATATATTAATACTACTCTAACATTAGAGAAGAAAGTGGACCTTAATAAGTAATAATAATGCTAACTGAGTTAACATCCAAATGTGATCTCAATACAATTATTGTTGAAAATAAAATGGCGAGAGTTCAAACTTTGAAAGACAATGATTTACTTTTCATTATGTGTGTTTCGACCTTGATTTTTTTAATGACTTGACTGATTAAATGGTCTAGATTGAATAATTTTGAGTAATGTGTAGCATTTGGTTTGTCCGAAAAAGGATGTAAATCGCTAAACTTGCGTGACACCAAACAAACAAGCAAATAAATAAATAAATAAGTTATTAAATGGTAAGGTGAATTTCAATTCAATGGTTCAACCAATAACCTACTTCATTTAAAACCTCTCATTTTTCTCTACATGTCTCCTGTCTTTCTCTACCTCTTCGGGTTGTAAATTAAGCCGTCACTGGCTGATGATCCGAGTACAAGTGGCATTGTGCTTTCAGCATGAAAGTACAACTTTTCGACGGGCTTGAAGATGGTGCCATTGCAACGAAAGCGTTTGCCAGCTGTACTCGACCATCAGCCAGTGACGACGGTCTCCACCGAATGGTATGACAACATTATTATCTTAATTTTAAAAATTATTTGCTAATGTTATTTTTCTAAAACTCGTGTGGAATCAATCTTACTTCAAATGCTGATATACATGTTTTCTCTATATTGAATGTTAACCTAGATATTTCCATATTTTAGTTTTCGTCCATCAGTAAACCCCCCACTCCTACTCATGTCATATTGACAATAAGCCTTTATATCATGAACCACTTCATTATAAGGTCAAATACTAAATATGGTTTAACTTGAATTCAACTATTAATTTGTGAGACACCTGCAAAGACGTCATCAATTAAAATGTTTCGTTCTTTACTCAAAATTGATCAGGATCAATAAGAAGGCCAAGTCCTCTACAGTTTTTTAATATAATGCAGAGTGCACTTTCGGAGTCAATGCTCCATCCTCAGTGCCTGCTGACAAACACAAACCTCGAGTTAATTTAACATTCACAGCATGGCCAAAAAGCAAAATAGACAACAGTCATAAAAAAAACAAAAACAAACAAACACAATATAAATAGTAAAAACAATGTTAATTCTTAAAACTAGTCAACTAATAAAAATATAAAATCTAATCCTAGTCAACTACTATAAATTAAAGCCAAAACAATCAAAAAATTTAATAACAAGTCAAATAATAAAAACAAACAACGGTAAGCATATGTCAAAAACTATAAATAAAATTAAAAACTAAAAACTACCGAAATTTCAGATTTATATCACAGTGGGTGAGAACCTCGGAAAAAACTACCCAGAGGAACTGTAAGAAACATCTAAAAAATGAGCAAAAACCCCATACTAATAATAGAGAGAAGATGAAGGACGTACCTGATTAAAGCTGCGTTGCCTGGACCACGACTGCCGGGCGACTGAACCTCTGCCCCCGTAGAGAAGACAGGGCCCCGTCACCGACATGTCGCAGCCTTACCGCCTCCTCCTTCTTATTAATATTCCTATCTCCATTATTAGTATGGGGTTATTAAATTGTTTATTTGATCTATACCATACTGGATATTTAGCCATTGCAGTCACCAATAAAGATCATATTTGTTACTGGCTGAAATGGGAGCTGGAATAGTGGAAGTACAGAGAGGGGGATTAGAAAATTCAAAATATCTCCGTTATTGTGAGTCGGATCATAATATATTATAGAACCAATCTTGTTAAACCATTGATTCTATAATTTTGAACAGACATTATTTTTGTCAACGAATAGATAGAATCGATATACATTTGAGGGAAATGTTCGAAAATCACGTCATCAGTACAACTTCAGTAGCACAGCAGTAGTCGAGCCCCTCGTAACTACAAGAGTGGGCGCATGTCATCTGAGAGATGACTTTCCACTTTTCCTTAAGTATTAAAGTAAGGATAGTTTTAATTAAGCCTGTACTAATATTTGTATGCAAGTTATAATTGATACATTATATGAAGAATATACATGATTTATAATTATATAATATGAAAAAAAAATATTTCACACATTATATATTCAGGTTTATAAAATAAAATAGTTAGGTAGGTTTATAAAATTAAATATGGCCATTTCCTAAATAAATTACTTGAGAATTGATCCCCATAATATTCAGAAGAGAAAAAGATACTACCATAGGCCACCTCATGGTGTTTCTGGATACATTATAAAGTGAACACACTTTATCCAATATGTCCAGACCTACCTTGGTTTGATTATAATGTGTTATAATGGAAGGCTTTTTCTTTTCTCCTGTTCTCTCATCTATTTCTCCATTAAACTGCATACTTGATATAGCCGATACATTTTGGATAATTTTGAACTTATTTTTTTGGGAAACCAGGGTGCCCTCCTTCCAATAAGTGAAGATGCTTGAATTTCTTTCTCTATTTTTTATACTTTTAAGCTTCTTGTAAATCTTCCACTTACTAAGGTATCTCACAGATGCCTCAAGGTCATGCGCAGTACTGGAGAATCAGAAAAGGGTTGCAACAGTACTGGTGGAAGGCTCTAGACATGAGGGGAAGGTAGCTAGGGTGGGGGCACCCAGGTTCTATCCTCTACTCAGCAGTTCAAAAAGTCTCTCCAAATCATCTCTCAGATCACGTGCGAATACTGCAGTGATAGTTACATTTCCTGTAAAGCTGCTAAAAGTATTTATTATATAGGCCGCATAGAGGATGTGACTTTCCTGCACTTGAAGACGACCGAGGACCAACTTAATGAGAGTGCATAGTTAATCCTATCGGTTAATTGACGCGTCAAAATATTATTTCGTATTAGGCAATAGTTCATTATTACTCTCAGTTCATTTCTAGGGTTAAGTAAGAAATGAACTAACAAATTAATCAAAAATTTCTAGGAAGGGAAGAAGGGGAAAAGATCTTCTTGTTGGAAGGACTATAACAAAAAGCTGTATCAGATGAATAACAATTCGAGAATGAATAAATGCTGAGGGTTTTGGTGGGCTGCGATATGTAAGTGAGAGCTGCCTGGCGGTGGTTTAATGAAGCTAACCGGCCTAATAAGCTAGAAATAACAGTATAACCAACACCCTTATAGAAACCTGACTCTCTACCCTTTACCCTCCTAATAGCTAATTTATAGTTATGGATAAATGGATTGAGTTTCATACTTTTTGATTTTAGTTGTTATTTACCCAATGTTTATTAATTTAAACGGATTTTTAATTACTATCATACCAGAGGTTTAGTTTTAGCAGATTTCTCTTAAGGGAAATCAGCTATTGAGGTCGTACTCATGACGCGATTTTTGAAAACTTTCTTCAAATGTCCATCGATCGGAGATGACAAAAATGAGGTCCTTTCAAAATTATATATATATAATTATTATTATTTATTAACGTCCACTTTTGGCAACTCAGGCTAATTTGGACGGGTTATCTACAGGTTACCACTCTTTTCTAGCCAGGATGGGATTTTAGGATGTTATTTAATGAATTTCGTCACTAAATAATTTCCTTTACCCAGGCGAGAATCGAACTCGCCACTCTAAGTTTGCCATGTGAGATAAAGGTCAACCCTTTAACTCGCATGGCTAACCACAACACAACTTTCAAAGAAAGAAAATTGGCTGGTTAATTTGTCATACAAATAGATCTCAAACGAGGTTATGAATTTTTTAACTGGTAGAGATAAATTTAATATTTTAATACCAATTCATGATAAAGACATAGTAAATTTAGTAACTGACGTATATTATACGCATGACAACGTTTATATTTCAAACAGGGGAAAAAAATAAAATTAGATATAAAAAGGGAAGTTTGAATAACGTTTGTTTGGAAAAAATAATTTTTTATTGGTGATCCTTGCTGTGAAACTATGAAGAACATATCAAAATATGGGGTCCAGAATAAGAAATATCCAGTAATCTTAGCGATCCAACCTCTTACTACCGGCGATAAAATGTGACGTGAATATGTTTATTAATATGAACTTGAGATAACTGCTGAAGTTATATGGGAAATTAATTATAAACTGGTTAAATATATAGTTTCCGAATTTGCTTAAACAATTATACGATTGAGTGAACTTGGCTTTGACTTCATGTTTCAAAGGGTTCTGGATCGACAGATAAGCCAGTTACTCAACTGGCAGCCGAGACTCGGCCAGAATTGATTTACAGATAAAATGGTTCTACCCGCAAGTTTATATTAATCTTATTTGATGTCGCTGTAAACGTTAAGTAATAATAGCTTTGTAATTGGTTGTGTTAGTGTTCTTACTATTTGTTATCTTATCCCTAGGCGCTCGTAGATACATAAACCAAATTATAATATTATAACTTTTATTCTTAAGTGTTTTTGAGTAAATAATCTTTTTTTCCCCTCCTTTGAGAATAATTATTTATTTCCGAAAAAATCAGGGTTCCCTAGGTGGGAATCCAGACGGGTAGATATGATATATCAGCAACTGAATGGCTGAGAAACATAGTAGTGTAAACCAAAACAGATACTTTTTAATTTATGAAGGTTTTGAGTTTGTCACAGTATAAAACTCCCCTAACCATGGAGAAAAACTTCATGGTTTTAGCAGATTTCCCTTAAGGGAAATCAGCTATTGAAGTCGTACTCATGATGCGAGTTTAGAAAAAATTTCTTCAAATGTCCATCGATCCTACCCAGGAGATGACGAAAATGAGGTCCGTTCAAAATTATATATATATATATATATATATATATATATATATATATATATATATATATATATATATATACTTGTCTGTTAACGCTCTAGCGGACGCAATTTTTGTTTATCAAACTCGGAATTTAATCGTTTTATGTAAAACGGAAGATCAAGTTCGTTAATGGCTGAAATCGGGCCAGTAGGAGGGGGGGGGGGTTTAGAGGGGGATTTTTTAAAATTCAAAATATCTCCGTTATTATGCGTCGGATCGAAAAATTGTATAAAATTAATCTTATTGGAAATTCAATTTACTATAAATATTGTTCTATACATTTATTCTGTATCTTGAATATTAACCGAGATATTTGCATTTGTATTCTGCGTGTGGTCGCCAGTAGGCTATGTTCGGACTTTCCGCCGAGAGCTCTGGCGGCTGTTTCCATAACTACTCGTCCCACGTGAATAGGTTTAGAGGTTAGGTTAACTGTTTTTTGGGGCTAGAAACTACTGGGTTATTACGCCCTAATTAATGTTTTAGGTTTAGTGGTTTCTTACTACTACCGTTGTTATTAGGTAGATTTCTCTATTGTAAAACTTCACGTGGGAAATTTGCTTAGTTTACGCAGCCCCTGCGTGACGGACTTTTCTTTTTAATAGCCTACCTACTAAATATACTTTTTAAACTAAACAAGAAAATGTTATCATAATATTTCCATATTTTATGTATTTTCTTTTACGGAAAAACAAACTTTCTATGTTTCTCTGCAATCTAATTAATCTTGCTGCTCTCTTTCTGAGTCCCGAAGTTGAAAGGGTGCACTGAAACAGTCGTGCTCTATAAATCTCTAACATATAGAATCTGCGTTAACTAAGCAGATTTCCCAAGTATTTGCATTTATATCAAAAATTGACGGGTCAATGATAACAATATTTAATATTTAAGCTTCAAATATAGTGCTACATGATACAACATCTTTTTGAAAATAAGACATGACCATAAGTGGGGGTGTACTGAAAGCCGAAAACTAAAACGTGGAAATATCTCGGTTAATAATCAAGATAGTAAAAAAAAAGGTGTGTATAACAACATTTATAGATCATTTAATTTCTAATAAGATTAGTTCAATTTTATTTTTACATAAAACGTTCAAATATCGAGTTTAGTACGATAAAATAAACATTATGACCGCTAGAGCGTTAACAGACAAATATATAAATACACACACACACGCATAAAGGTTAAATAAAATCTTGTTCTCATTAATTCTCCTGAAACAGAAGTACTATAAAGTAATTTTATGGGCATGATATGACACCTGACGATGTGTTCTCATGCCCGTTAATTTCAAGTTTTTTTTCTCCCCCCCCCCCACTTACTACACTTGTAATAAAGAATATTTTTGAACTACTTGTTTCAAAATGAATATGTGCCCATTAGTGACAATAGTAACAGTTTACTTTATATGTTGTCTAATATGTTAAGCCTTTGAGATTCACTAAATATTCCCCTATATCAAAGGCTAAAGCATAATTGAATGTCTGTAACGTATAACTCAAACAGGTCGCATTTCGATTAGTTAGGTGATTTGTAACATACTTTTGTTGATTGATTAAATGCCTGGGTATTGCAAAGTAGACATGTAAGAGGTTCCGGCTTAAGTAAAATATAGGTGTTTTAGCAGATTTAAGGGAAATCAGATATTGAGGTTGTACTCATGACGGAATTTTCTTCAAATGTCCATCGATCCTACCTAGTAGATAACGAAAATGAAGTCCGTTCAAAACTGTATATATATATATATTTGTTTGTTACCGCAATTTTTGTTTGATCGGTACCAAACTCAATATTTAGTCGTTTTATGTAAAAAGAAAGATCGAGTTCGTTAACGGCTGAAATCGGACCAGTGGGAATGGTGGGGGTTTAGAAGGGGGGATTTTCGAAAATTCGAAATATTTCCGTTACTATACGTCGGATCAAAACATTTTACAAAATCAATCTTATTGAAAATTAAATTTACTATAAATATTGTTATTTACATTTATTCTCTCTCTTGAATATTAACCGAGATATTTGCAATTTTATTAAATCTGGGCGGCTAACGGACGGGTGACTTTCCCGCCAAAAGCTAGTTCGGCTGTTTCCTTAACTGCTCGACTCTCGTGAAATTTCTCTATTGTAAAGCTTCACGTGGCAAATCTGCTTAGTTGTGTCAAGAGTTGTATGTACTCTCTACTACGAATGTGTGGTAAAATGGTTTTGTTTGTCTGTTTTCCCAATGTCTGTTAGTCGTCAATGCTAAAAATACTCTTGTGTATTAAGATTGCTGACTTTATTCAAACGGCATTAGTTGAATAACTTTGTTTCCATTACTTTCGAAGTCAGTGCGCACAACTATTAGGAGACCAATTTCCAAACAAAGTTATAGCGCAAACACCGACATCCGTTCGTTTCGGTTTGGCGGAGTTTCTAACAAACTTTGCACAATTCCCTGATAATGTAGGCCACATTGGTATTTTCTCTGGGCAGATATATATGACTAGCAACAGCCTGCTGAATCAATGGAGTGTGCCCGGGCGGAAATTCTTGCCAACTTGGGCCCATAAAATTCCTAAATTGCTTCCTTCCTCCCCACATCCACAGGTCCTAAGCCACCTCCAAAATTATACAATGGATCGGCTAGTGCTATTGATCATGATGGCGTCCGCTTGAGGTTTTATTTATTATTGTTTTTGCAGGAAGTCAAAATTGATGACAAAAATAAATCCTTTTATTTGTAAGCCATAAATAATTTTTTCCCAAATACTTGCTTTATTCATTTCATATTCACAAACGATTATTTCAATATTGTACTTTTTTAATTATATGCATATTTTTTCGTAGGCCAATCAATAATATTATTTCAACAAATTTTAACCGAATAATTTTTTCTTGCCAAAAATATCAAAGTAAACAATAAACCAATTGGAATAATGGAAACAGTTTAAATTGTTTCAAAAAAAAAATATGGTTGTAGAAAATAATAAAAATAAAGTTAAATCCAAAGAGAAATTAAATCCAAAAGACATCTTCAGGGAAAAATTATTCACTTTTCTCAAGAATAGCAAAATTCAATTTCCAATGAAATTTATTCTTATCTAGTAGTCTGTGCCAGAATTACTGTTAAGCGTTGAAAGAAAATTTTCTGTAAAATCAGGTCTAATTTGCAATGGGAGATTTACCAACATTATAAATTTTGACCCTAAAATTTTACTAACAAAAACAAATAAACATTCGCGTTTTTATTGTATCCTTCAGTAATAAATAAACAAACTAATAACTATCCATTTAGGGAACAAGGGAAATAATTTGCCTGGCAGACATGCAAAATTAGCTATTGAACTTGACTCATCACACACTAAATACATTACAGCATACGATGCCATTGAACGTGCTAAAATCTAGTCAATGAAAAGTAAAATGGCCCGACACACGCAAAAATACGTCGATTAAAAGACACTATTCGTGAATGAATACGAATTACTCAGAATACTAGAAGAGACGAAGGAGTTCTAGCTTGTTTGGGACATGGCCTTTCACGGATAACACTGAAACACCTTACAACTAGGAATAAACCACCATTATGTTCACTGAGTAATACACAATTAATTATCAAATACTTAATTACAGACTGCATCCTAATAACACAATAACAAACAATAACAAGAATATACCAACAGACACATATTTACAAAAGTCCGTCACGCAGGGACTTCGTAAACTAAGCAGATTTCCCATGTGAAGTTTTACAATAGAGAAATCTGCATACTGGAAACACAACACCACCGTGATTAAATACAAACGGTAATTAGAAATCTTTCAATTATTAAAATAAATTCCCAACTGAAACGGCTTCTGAATTGTAAGAATAATTTATATTATAATAACTTAAATTTTAGTAGTCCAAGAACTAAATAAAGGGGAGGGGTTGAATAGAACGTATTTGCATAAATCTCACAAAGTAACGAAGGTAAGGTAAGGTTAGAAGAAGCTTCCACCTGAGCCGAGAAATGGCAGAAATGGCCGACCTAATCCGAACTATACCCGACCACAGACTTCATAAAAATGCAAATATCACGGTTAATATTGAAGATAGAGAATAAATGTATATATGAATATCTATAGCAAATTTCATTTGCAATAAGATTGGTTCTATACAATGTTTCGATCCAATGCATAATAACGGAGATATTTTGAATTTTCGAAAATCTCCCCTCTAAACCCCCCCCCCCTCCCTCTAGTCCAATTTCAGCCATTAACGAACTTGTTCTGTCTTTTTACATAAAACGGTTAAATATCCAGTTTCTTAACGATCAAACAAACCTTGCGACCGCAAGAGCGTTAACAGACAAACATATATATATATATATATATATATATATATATATATATATATATATATAATTTTTAACGGACCTCATTTTCGTCATCTCCTGGGTAGGATCGATGGACAATTGAAGAAATTTGTCGAAAATCGCGTTATGAGTTCGACCTCAATAGCTGATTTCGTATAAGGGAAATCTGCTAATAAAAATTAACTGCACACTAAAGTATTAACATGCATTTTAAAAGAATTTTTTTTTGCTCCTAATACTATACACTGGAGAAGAAGTAATTGTGATTTTCTTTTACTATGACTGCAGATATTATATTTTCAGATATTTTATAATAAGGTAGGTTTACTAACTATATTATTTTTATAACGACAAAAAAAAAAAATTGCTAAATTTGCACACACCTAAATAAATTTATTCTAATATCTCTTCGAATTAATTGAAATCAGTATACTGAATGTATATAATTATAAATGTTTTATTCAGAGGGGGCAAGCAAGATTACACTCTAGAGTTAGGATAATATAGTTTAAATAACTGATCAACAATCAATTCGTATTTACAACAATTTTTTTTTCCATTTAATATTTAAATGGATATATGAATCCGGTCAGAAACCTGACCAAAATTTTTGGTGTTATCGGAAATCTGGGGAAAATATTAATGTACCAAGTGAAACTAAGACCAATGCCTAACATAATCCCTCAAAAAAAAAAAAATGTATGAAAATAAGAATTAAACAATAATGTAGTAAATGATAAAAATAAGAACTAAATGTACTGAAAGGTATGAAATATTTACTTATTTTTCATTTGCAGAGTCGATATCTGTTTAATTAACTCACCTGTAACAGAAAAATAAAAATATTTAAAATAGAATAATTCAATATATATAGAGGCGTTATAGTTTACATAAATTATGCTGATTTGCTAAAGTTTGTAGCCTTAAAATCGTATTTCTAATGAACAATTTGGAAATCAATTCAGAATTGAATGTTTAATATTTTTAATATAACTAAAAAAATAAATAAAAATAAAAAAAAGGCCTTTTGGCCTATAGTATAGGAATAAAAGTGGTGGTAAGCCATGAAAGATATTTAGAAAAAATAACTTAGTTTGACTCGGTGTGGCAGGAAGAGGTTGGATCTGTTTGTTTGGTCCCGTTTAAGCTATTTGCTGATCAAATTGTCCTCCAAATTGACTGTCAAACAGTCCTTTCACGTGCTGGATCCGATGTTAACGTTAATTCGACCTCTGATTGAACTCCCGAAGAAGGTCACACATGTTAACGATATCGTCAGTAAAACCTTGGTAGTACCTGTGGCAGATGTGTACAGAAAGAGACAATTATGGTTGAGGGAAGATGGCTGAGAAACAGGAGTGGGGGCTAAAGTATGCAAGCGTTTAGATAATAGTGATAAGACAACGCTAGGAACGCGGGTTCTGGTGAAGAAAGTTCTACATAAAAGTCTGTCACGCAGGGGCTGCGTTAACTAAGCAGATTTCCCACGTGCGTCACGTATTTGAAATTACCTTAATATGTAAAATATCAATGAGAAAAATATTTGGTATTTAGGCTTCAAATAATGCGCTTCATAATATTACACCTTATTCTTAACATGGCATGAGTAGGAGTGGAGGTTTACTGAAGGCTGAAAACTAAAAAAAAAATATGCCAATATCTTGATTAATAATCAAAGTATTGAAAAAACCCACATAGCAGCATTTATAAAACATTACCTTTGGAATAAGATTGGTTTTTGTAAGATTAGTTGGAATACGATTTTTCGATGATTTCCTTCTGGGAAATCTCCTACAACCAAGCTTAAACTAAATTTCCCTATTATAACTCTCACAATTTTAAAAGTCCGTCACGCAGGGGCTGCGTAAACTAAGCAGATTCCCAACGTGCGTCACTTATTTGAAATTACCTTAATATTTAAAATACCAATGAAACAATATTTGGTATTTAGGCTTCAAATAACGCGGTTCATAATATAACACCTTATCGTTAATGTGGCATGAGTAGGAGGGGGGGGGGGTTACTGAAGGCTGAAAACTAAAAAAAAATTCCAATATCTTGGTTAATAATCAAGATAGTGAAAAAACCCACGTAACAGAATTTATAAAACACTACGTTTGGAATAAGATTGGTTGGAATACGATTTTTCGATGATCTCCTTCTGGAAAATCTGCTAAAACCTAGCTTAAACTATATTTTCCTATTCTAACTCTCACAATTTTAAAAGTCCGTCACGCAGGGGCTGCGTAAAATAAGCAGATTTCCCATGTGAAGTTTTACAATAGAGAAATCTACATACTGGTAACACAATACCACCGTGATTAAATACAAACGGTAGTGAGAAATCTTAATTCAAGTAAATTCCCAACTGAAACGGCTTCTGAGATGTAAGAATAATTTATATTTTAATAACTCAAATTTTAGTAGTCCAAGAACTAAAGAAGGGGGGGGGGCGGATGAACAGAACGTATTTGCATAAATCTCACAAAGTAACGAAGGTAAGGTAAGGTCAGAAACGACAGGTAAGGTTAGAAGAAGCTTCCACCTGAGCCGAGTAGTGACGGAAATGGCCGACCTAATCCGAACTATACCCGACCACAGACTTCATAAAAATGCAAATGTCTCGGTTAATATTCAAGAAAGAGAATAAATGTATATTACAATATTTATAGTAAATTTCATTTGCAATAAGATTGGTTCTATACAATTATTCTATCCGATGCATAATAACGGAGATATTTTGAATTTTCGAAAATCCTCCCTCTAAACCCCACTCCCTCTGGTCCTATTTCAGCCATTAACGAACTTCTGTTTTTTTTACATAAAACGATTAAATATTGAGTTTCGTAACGAACAATCAAAAATTGCGACCGCTAGAGCGTTAACAGACAAATATATATATATATATATATATATATATATATATATATATATATACTAGCTCAGATACCCGGCTTCGCTTGGGAATTCACTTGAGGCTGAATGGTGATGGTATATTTTTGACAAGGCTTTACTTTGCGCAATATTTTGACATTTACCCGTTCCAGTGTTTAGGGTTAATACCCGTTGTTGGCATTTGTTAATAATAAAATTAATTTTTTATATAAGATTTCACTGTCCTGCATATTGTCATATTTTCCGTTTCCTGTGCATTATGCATAGATTTGAAATATTAAGGAGAAAATATTGTTATACATTTGAATTATTTTTTTAAGGTGAGGTACCTGGTAGTTCATATTGAAAAGAAGTGTTGAGCAAATTTCTCTAAATAACAAAATAATAAACTTTTGTTATGTGCATATTTGCCGAAACCCCAATAGGAAATCACTATTATTAATTTCAGGCCTCCCTTATAACCCCCACTCCTGCCCATCCCTAGAAATGTTAGTATGGCTTATTATAAGGAAGGTGTTAGTACTAATTCACATACCGAGTTTGGTTTAGTTCAGTTGAGTCTTTTGTGCCAAATAAAGTTGTTGACTCCCGCAATAATTTTTAGCGTATAACGCCTTTATACTTCGGTATACGACGATAGTGTATATAAAAAAAAGTTTCTCTAAATAACAAAATAAACGACTTTAGTTACGTGCATATTTGCTGAAAAAGCAATAGGAAACGAAATATTGCTATTTTTAATTTATGGCTTCCCTCATAATCCCCCACTCCTGCCCATCTCTAGAAATGTTGGTATGGCTTGTTATAATGAAAGCGTTGGTGCTAATACATATACCTAGTTTTATTTATTTCGGTTGGGTCTTTTGTTCCAAATAAAATTGTTCACTTCCGCTATAGGTTTTAGGGTATATCTCGTTTATAATTCGGTATACGAAAAAAGTGTATATAACAAAAGTTACTCTAAATAACGAAATAAACAACTTTTGTTAGGTTCATATTTGCCGAAAAACGAATAGAAAACGAAATACCGCTATTTTAAATTCAGGCCTCCCTTACAACCCCCACTCCTGCCCGTCCCTAGAAATGTTAGTATGGCTTATTATAATGAAAGCGTTAGTGCTAATACACATACCGAGTTTTATTCATTTCGGTTGAGTCTTTCGTCTCAAATAAAATTGTTCACATTCGTTATAGGTTTTTGCGTATATCTCGTTTATAATTCAGTATACGAAAAAAGTGTATATAACAAAAGATACTCTAAATTACAAAATAAACAACTTTTTTTATGTGCATATTTGCAGAAAAATTTCAGGCCTTCCTTATAACCCCCACTCCTGTTCGTCTTAGAGAATATTAATATAGCCTAAAGTCTAAGTTGGGCTAGTAGTAATACACATACCAAGTTTCATAATATTCGGTTCAGCCGTTTATGCGTGAAAAGGTAACAAACAAACAAACAAACAGACACGAAAGAAACAAAATGCAGTTATGGTGTCTATGACATGTGAAACGAAAAGTTATCGTGAAATTTCGTGAAAAAAATCAATGTACAGACAGAGGTTACAATTTTATATATATATATATATATATATATATATATATATATATATATATATATATATATATATATATATACTAGCTCATATACCCGGCTTCGCCCGGGAATTCATTTGAGGCTGAATGGTGATGGTATTTTTTAGCAGGCTTTACATTGCACAATATTTTGACATTTACCCGTCCCAGTGTTTAGGATTGATACCCGTCGTTGCCGGTGATTTGCTAATAATAGAATTATTTGTTCGATAATTCTTCACAGTCTTCGATATTTTTATATTTCCCGTCTCATACATGTAAATATGGTGAATTTTTATTTCAGGCCTCCCTTATAACCCCCTCCCGTTCGAACCTAAAAATTTTAATATAACTTATAATCATGGAAGAATTAATGCTATTTGACATACCGAGTTTTGTTAAGTTCGGTTCAGCCGTTTGTGCCCGCTAAAGTTTTAACGTATAACTCATTTATACTTAGGTATACGGCAAAAGTGCATGTAACAAACGTTACTCTAAATAAAAAAATAAACAACTTTTGTTATGTGCATATTTTCTGAAAAAGCAATAGGAAACGAAATATCGCTATTTTTAATTTCAGGCTCCCTTATAACCCCCACTCCTGCCCGTCCCTAGAAATGTTAGTATGGCTTATTATAAGGAAATCGTTGGTATTAATTCACATAGCGAGTTTGATTTAGTTCGGTTGAGTCTTTTGTGCCAAATAAAATTGTGGACTCCCGCAATAGTTTTTAGCGTATAACTCATTTATACTTCCGTATACGGCAAAAGTCATATAATAAAAGTTACTCTAAATTACAAAATAAACAACTTTTGATATGTTTATATTTGCGGAAAAACCAATAGGAAACGAAATATCGCTATTTTTAATTTCAGGCTTCCCTTATAACCCCTACTCCTGCCCGTCCATAGAAATGTTGGTATGGCTTATTATAATGAAAGCCTCACTGCTAATACACATACCGAGTTTTACTTAGTTCGGGTGAGTCTTTTTTTGGCAAATAATATTGTTGACTCCCGCTATAATTTTTAGCGTATAACGCATTTAAACTTCGGTATACGACAAAAGTGTATAACAAAAGTTACTCTAAATAACAAAGTAAACAACTTTTGTTATGTGCATATTTGCCGAAAAACCAATAAGAAACGAAATATCGCTATTTTTAATTTCAGGCTTCCCTTATAACCCCCACTCCTGTTCGTCTCAGATAAAATTAATATAGCCTAAAGTCTAAGTTGGGTTAGTAGTAATATACATACCAAGTTTCATAAAATTCGGTTCAGCCGTTTATGCGTGAAAAGGTAACAAACAAACAAACAAACAAACAAACAAACAAACATACACGAAAGAAACAAAATGCAGATATGGTGTCTATGACATGTGAAACGAAAAATTATCGTGAAATTTCGCGAAAAAAATCAATGTACAGACAGAGGTTACAATTTTATATATATATAGATAATTTAGAACAGACCTCATTTTCGTCATCTTCTGGGTAGGATCGATGGACATTTGAAGAAAATTTTCGAAAATTGCGTCATGAGTACGATCTCAATAGCCGATTTCCCTCAAGGGAAATCTGCTAACATGATTAATTGTCTAAAGCCCTTTATGAGGTTATCAATGAAAGCCGAAATTAAGAAATACTCTTAGCACAAGGCGAAAAGGAAGAAGCCCCAAACGCAATTATGCTAATTGGTTGTACTATCGTTGTAGATACATTGAGACATTGGCCTAGACAAATGGGCTAAGGTTCGCAGGATGATTAATATCTATATGGGATTAGTCTGAAGTAGTTCATTACTCCAGTTCTAGAGATGCCACTCCTTCCTTACTTCAATGGCTAATTTGTTCCACCTCTGATTTCCCTGGGTGTTCAGCAAATAACGGGCTGGTGTAAACAAATCTCCTTCTAATTGCAGATGATGTCATCTCCAGTTCTATTCTCTGTTTCTACCGTATTAAGTAGCCTTTATAAATTTGGCATTCAGATGCTTACTATTAATGGTTTTAGCAGATATCCCTTAAGGGAAATCAGCTATTGAGGTCGTACTCATGACGCGAGTTTCGAAAAATTTCTTCAAATGTCCATCGATCCTACCCAGGAGATGACGAAAATGAGGTCCGTTCAAAATTATATATATATATATATAGGAAACAGGTCTCAATAACACGAAGTCTTCCCACCAATTTATTTATTCACGCACAAGGCCTTTCGGCACTAATGTGCCATCATCAGGTGCTAACCAACAAACAACAAAGAAACAAGCTTAGGCCAAGTTATGCATCAAACAATTACATTTTGAAATATTTAACAAAAAAGAATTTCATACTAAAAACAGTCTTACGAAAACGTCCTAACTTAAAACTACTAGAATCTAAGTCAAACATTAAAAGAATATATTATAGTTCAATTAATTAAAGTTCAATTAATTAAGGTTAAATAAACGTCGGTCATGCATGGGCTACGTAAACTAAACAGATTTCCCACGTGAAGTATTACAATAGAGAAATTTCACGAGAGCCAAACAGTTACGAAAACGGCCGAACTAGCTTTTGGCAGGAAACTCACTTCCGTCCGTTACCCGTCCAAATTAAATACAAATGCAAATATCTCGGTTAATATTCAAGATAGAGAATAAATATATATGACAATATTTATAGTAAATCTAATTTGCAATAAGATTGATTCTATACAATTTTTCGATCCGACGTAAAGTAACGGAGATATTTCGAATTTTCGAAAATCCTCCCCTCTAATCCCCCCCCCTCCCACTGATTTAAGCCATAAACGAACTTGATCTGTCTTTTTACATAAAACGACTAAATATCAAGTTTTGTAACGATTAAACAATAATTGCGACCGCTAAAGCGGTAACAGACAAATATATACACGTATATATATATATATATATATATATATATATATATATATATATATATATATATATATACTTGCTCAGATACCCGGCTTCTCTCGGGAATTCATTTGAGGCTGAATGGTGATGGTATACTTTTGGCAAGGCTTTTCTTTGCACAATATGTTGACATTTATCCGTCTCAGTGTTTAGAGTTAACACCCGTCGTTTCAGTGGATTTTTTAATAATAAAATTATTTTTTTATGTAAGACTTCACTGTCCTGCATATTGTCATATTTCCCGTTTCCTGTGCATTATGCATAGATTTGAATTATTAGTGAGAAAATATTGACATACATTGGAATCAATTTTTTCATTTGAGGTACCTGGTAGTTCATATTGTTATTATTATTTATTTATTAACGTCCACTTTCTGCAACTTAGGCTAATCGGGACGGGTTATCTACAGGTTACCACCCTTTTCTAGCCAGGGTGGGATTTTAGGACGTTATTTAATGAAATTCGTCACTAAATAATTTCCCTTGACCAGGCGAGAATCGAACTCGCCACACTAGGTTTAAGTTCATATTGAAAAGAAGTGTTGAGCAAATTTCTCTAATTAACAAAATAAACAACTTTTGTTATGTGCATATTTGCCGAAACCCCAATAGGACATCACTATTTTTAATTTCAGGCCTCCCTTATAACCCCCACCCCTGCTCGTCCCTAGAAATAGTATGGCTTATTATAAGGAAGGCTTTAGTGCTATTACACATACTGAGTGTTTTATTTAGTTCGGTTGTGTCTTTTGTGCCAAATAAAATTGTTGACTCCCGCTATAATGTTTAGCGTATAACGCATTTATACTTCGGTATACGACGATAGTGTATATAAAAAAAGTTTCTCTAAATAGCAAAATAAACAACTTTTGTTATGTGCATATTTGCCGAAAAACCAATTGGAAACGAAATATCACAGTTTTTAATTTCAGGCCTCCCTTTTAACCCCCACTCCTGCCCGTCCCTAGAAATGTTGGTACGGCTTATTATAATGAAGGCGTTAGTGCTAATACACATACCGAGTTTTATTTAGTTCGGTTGAGTCTATTGTGCCAAATAAAATTGCTCACTTCCGCTATAGGTTTTAGTCTATATCTCGTTTATAATTCGGTATACAAAAAAAGTGTATATAACAAAAGTTACTCTAAATAACAACATAAACAACATTTGTTATGTGCATATTTGCCGAAAATGCTATAGGAAACGAAATATCACTATTATTAATTTCAGGCCTTCCTTATAACCCCCACTCCTGCCCGTCCCTAGAAATGTTAGTATGGTTTATTATAAGGAAGGCGTTAGTGCTAATTTACATACCGAGTTTGGTTTAGTTCGGTTGAGTCTTTTGTGCCAAATAAAATTGTTGACTCCCGTTATAATGTTTAGCGTATAACGCATTTATACTTCGGTATACGACGAAAGTGTATATAAAAAAAGTTTCTCTAAATAGCAAAATAAACAACTTTTGTTATGTGCATATTTGCCGAAAAACCAATAGGAAACGAAATATCACAGTTTTTAATTTCAGGCCTCCCTTATAACCCCCACTCCTGCCCGTCCCTAGAAATGTTGGTACGGCTTATTATAATGAAGGCGTTAGTGCTAATACACATACCGAGTTTTATTTAGTTCGGTTGAGTCTATTGTGCCAAATAAAATTGCTCACTTCCGCTATAGGTTTTAGTCTATATCTCGTTTATAATTCGGTATACGAAAAAAGTGTATATAACAAAAGTTACTCTAAATAACAACATAAACAACATTTGTTATGTGCATATTTGCCGAAAAACCAATAGGAAACGAAAAATCGCTATTTTTAATTTCAGACCTCCCTTACAACCCCCACTCCTGTTCGTCTCAGAGAATATAATATAGCCTAAAGTCTAAGTTGGGTTAGTAGTAATATATATACTAAGTTTCATAAAATTCGGTTCAGCCGTTTATGCGTGAAAAGGTAACAAATAAACAAACAAACAAACAAACATACACCAAAGAAACAAAATGCAGTTATGGTGTCTATGACATGTGAAACGAAAAGTTATCATGAAATTCCGCAAAAAAAATCAATGTACAGACAGAGGTTACAATTTTATATATATACTAGCTAAGGTACCCTGCTTCGCTCGGGAAATCATTTGAGGCTGAATGATGATAGTATTTTTTTTTTTTTGAGCAAGGCTTCAATGTTTACTACACTTCCCGTCTGAGCGCATTGTTTTCCCGTGAGGGTCAGGCAGGCGACTTACAGAAAAAAAAATTGTATTTCAAGAATAAATGAAAATAAGCCCCTAATCACTGTTTCCCCTGAAGGTCAGGTGGGCGACGTATAGATGAGAAATTTTAATTTTGAAGAATAAATAAAAATGTGTTCCTGATCTATCCCTCTCCACTTTTTAACTCACCTTTTTGAAACTTCAAACCATAATCGTGGATAGCATTTATTAAAATTAAATATCCTCTATTAATTCTATCCTCTATATGTTAATTTGTAAACATGCATTAAAATATCAGATCATACTCATAGTGTAGAACAATCAAGAGACGGCCCACGTCAGCTGATCAGTGTTTTGTACTGTAGTTGGCCGAAGACTAAATGGAGCCATGGTTATATAACAGTCAAAGGTTATAGAATAATGATATTTAGCCTCCAATATGACTCGCAATAAGAGCATATTAATTTCTGTAGCAATAAACAAGTTTAAATTAATTAACTCCATGGTTCCTCGCTCCGTTTTACATATTTATAATTAAATCACTTCACGACCTTTGGGACAGCTGTTATCAAGGTAATTAACAAACTCCCTCACGTTCTTGACGCCAGTAAAGGCCCCTTCCTTCAATCAACTTTATAGAAAATTAGGTACAATATAGCAATTTTAGCCCTAATTACCACATTAATTAAATCTGATTAAATAAAGTATATAAATTAATTAAATAATTATAGGCCTAAATTATTGTTATGAGCTCATTTTTATTCCCATTACATAAGCGTTTTAAACAGACAAAATATATCTTTGCGCAAACAACACAAGCCTTTATAATTTGACGAAACCCTAAAATTGGACTAGATTTTAGCAGATTTCCCTTAAGGGAAATCAGCTATTCAGGTTGTACTCATGATGTCCATCGATCCTACCCAGGAGATGACGAAAATGAGGTCCGTTCAAAACTGCATATATATATATATATATATATATATATATATATATATATATATATTTGTCTGTTACCGCTCTAGCGGTCGCTATTTTTGTTTGATTTTTACCAAACTCGATATTTAGTCGTTTTATGTAAAAAGAAAGATCAAGTTCGTTAACGGCTGAAATCGGACCAGTGGGAGGGGGGGGGTTAGCGGGGAGGATTTTTGAAAAATCGAAATATATCCGTTACTATACGTCGGATCAAAAAATTGTACAGATTTAATCTTATTGCAAATTACATTTACTATAAATATTGTTATATACATTTATTCATTATCTTGAATATTAACCGAGATATTTGCATTTTTATGAAATTTGTGCCGATACCGGATTTTTGAATTTCTCGCAAAAAGCTAGTTCGGCCCTTTGCCGTAACCGTTCGGCTCTCCTATGGAGATTTCTCTATTGTATAACTTCACGAGGGAAATCTGCTTAGTTTACGCAGCCCCTGCGTGACGGAATTTTCTTTGATCTGCTTGATCTAGGAAGTGGTCGATTTTGAATTTAGGAATAAAGAATAAAGACTCCTGACATTGAAGTTTTTTTTTTTATTTTTACACTTTCTCAAGTGGTAAAGCGTTAAAAATGTAAATTATAAGCTCGCAGAGGTTTATATTTAATTTAAATAATGTTCAATAAGTAAATAAAATATTAATGTTAGCCACTCATGTTTTAGCAGATTTCCCTTAAGGGAAATCAGCTATTGAGGTCGTACTCATGACGGAATTTTCGACATTTTTCTTCAAATGTCCATCGATCCTACCCAGGAGATGAAGAAAATGAGGTCCGTTCAAAACTGTATATATATATATTTGTCTGTTACCACTCTAGCAGTCGCAATTTTTTTTTATCGTTACCAAACTCGATATTTAATCGTACTATGTAAAAAGAAAGATCAAGTTCGTTAACGGCTGAAATCGGACCGTGAGGTAGGGGGGTTTAGAGGGGGGAATTTCGAAAATTCCAAATATCTCCGCTATTATACGTCGGATCGAAAAATTGAATAGAACCAAACGTATTGCAAATTAAATTTACTATAAATATCGTTCTATACATTTATTCTCTATCTTTAATATTAACCGAGATATTTTCATTTTTTCGTTTTCACCAAACCGCCACTTCTACTCATGTTACGTAAACAATACTCTGATACATAATAAATCACATTATTGGAAGTTTAAATACCAAAAATTGTATTCAAGAGACCTTTATTACTTTGTGAGATACATGCAAATATGCACTGGTGGTGACTCCCCCCCCCCCCATGTTAAAGTTCTTGGACTACTAAAATATTATTGATTGAGATAAGAATTATTCTGACTCATTATTAATTACAGTACTAGATATACTAAATAGTTCTCAATAAAATTAATGTGTTATATTCTGATATATTTCAGTAATTGTTTGTCTTTCCGGTGTGAGGCGGGACCCGTTTGTTTACATTTCTAACCTAACGCTTCCTGTCGGCAGGCTATTGAAATTGGATGAAACATTTCTTATTTTCGTTTGTATTTATTCACGGTGTTGTGTTAGCAGTATGTATATTTATCTATTACTAAACTTCACGAGGGAAATCTGCTTAGTTTACGCAGCCCCTGCGTGACGGACTTTTTGAATTAAAATCTGTCTAAAGTAAAATAAAAATGTCTACACATATATCAACAAGCCGTATATTAGCAGATCTCCCTTAAGGGAAATCAGCTATTGAGGTTGTACTCATGACGGAATTTTCGACATTTTTCTTCAAATGTCCATCGATCCTACCCAGGACATGACGAAAATGAGGTCCGTTCAAAACTATATATATATATATATATATAATATATATATATATATATATATATATATATATATATATATATATATATATATAAATATATATATATATATATATATATATATAAATATATATATATATATATAAATATATATATATATATATATATATATATATATATATATATATATATATATATATATATATATATATTTGTCTGTTAACACTCTAGCGTGGTCACCAAAATCGGTATTTAATGGTTTCATGTAAAAAGGAACATTAAGTTCGTTAACGGCTGAAAGCGCACCAGTGGGAGGGGGGGTTAGAGGGGGATTTTTGAAAATTTGAAATATCTCCGTTATTATGCGCCGGATCGAAAAATTGTATAGAATCAATCGTATTGCAAATTAAATTTACTATAAATATTGTTCTATACATTTATTCTGTATCTTGAATATTAACCGAGATATTTGCATTTGTATTCTGCGGGTGGACTCCAGTAGGCTATGTTCGGACTTTCCGCCGAGAGCTCTGGCGGCCGTTTCTATACCTATTCGTTCCTCGTGAATAGGTTTAGAGGTTAGGTTAACTGTTTTTTGGGGATGGAAACTACTGGGTTATTACGCCCTAAATAATATTTTAGGTTTAGAGGTTTCTTACTACTACAGTTGTTATTAGGCAGATTTCTCTATTGTAAAACTTCTCGTGGGAAATCTGCTTAGTTTACGCAGCCCCTGCGTGACGGACTTTTTTATTATTTATTAATATCCACTTTGTGCTAAGGGCATCCAAAATTAGCCAATAATCATTTATGGAAAGGCTTCTACTTGCGACGTATGTAATATTTCTCTTACTGTTTCACTTCTTCTTCTTAATGAACCAAGCTTGGAGAAGATGAAGACAAAAGTCGTATGGCGGTCTTAATAGAATATCTCTTGCTCCAGGAATTATAGATCTACCTTCTAATGAGCATTTTACAATGGCTTATAACAATATTCCGCATATGAGGTGTATTATAATAAATAAAAAAAGTTATTCTTTGATCCAGTATGGCTACATTTTCAAACAATTTATGAAGCGGGCCTCCTTTTATTAAGAAGATATATATATATATATATATATATATACTAGCTCAGATACCCAGCTTCGCCCGGGAATTCATTTGAGGCTGAATGGTGATGGTATTTTTCAGCAGGCTTTACATTGCACAATATTTTGACATTTAACCGTCCCAGTGTTTAGAATTGATACCCGTCGTTGCTGTGGATTTGCTAATAATAGAATTATTTGTTCGATAAGGCTTTACTGTCTTCGATATTTTTATATTTCCCGTCTCTTATACATGTAAATATAGTGAATTTTTATTTCAGGCCTCCCGTATAACCCTCCTCCCGTTCGAACCTAAATATTTTAATATAACTTATAATCATGGAAGAATTAATGCTAATTGACATACCGAGTTTTGTTATGTTCGGTTAAGCCTTTAGTGCCCAATAAAATTGTTGGCTCCCGCTTAAGTTTTAACGTATAACTCATTTATACTTAGGTATACGAGAAAACTGTGCATAACAAAAGTTACTCCAAATAACAAAATAAACAACTTTTGTTATGTTTATATTTGCGGAAAAACCAATAGGAAACGAAATATCGCTATTTTTAATTTCAGGCTTCCCTTATAACCCCCACTCCTGCCCGTCCATAGAAATGTTGGTATGGCTAATTATAATGAAGGCCTCACTGCTAATACAGATAACGAGTTTTATTTAGTTCGGTGGAGTCTTTTTTGGCAAATAATATTGTTGACTCCCGCTATAATTTTTTTCGTATAACTCATTTAAACTTCGGTATACGACGAAAGTGTATATAACAAAAGTTACTCTAATTAACAAAATAAACAACTTCTGTTGTGTGCATATTTGCCGAAAAACTAATAGAAAACGAAATATCGCTATTTTTAATTTCAGGCTTCCCTTATAACCCCCACTACTGTTCGTCTCAGAGAAAATTAATATAGCCTAAAGTCTTAGTTGGGTTAGTAGTAATATGCATACCAAGTTTCATAAAATTCGGTTCAGCCGTTTATGCGTGAAAGTGAACAAACAAACAAACAAACATACACGAAAGAAACAAAATGCAGATATGGTGTCTATGACATGTGAAACGAAAAGTTATAGAGAAATTTCGCGAAAAAAATCAATGTACAGACAGAGGTTACAATTATATATATATATAGATATATGCTTGTAAATTATGTCTCTTCCGGTTGCTATTTTTGTTTGATCGTTACAAACTCCATAAAGTTCGGGACTGATATCGGGCTGATAGTTTTAGAGGGTGAGAATTGAAGATTTAAAGTGTCACCATAATTATGAGTCAGATCGAAAAATGTTGTATTACTATTAATCTGTTTTCTTTTTAGCAGGTTTCCCTTAAGGAAATCAGCTATTGAGGTTGTAGTCATGTCGAAATTTTTGAAAAATTTCAACCATTGTCCATTGGATCCTAGGAGATGACGAAAATGAGGTCTGTTCAAAATTGTATGTACACATTTGTCTATTACCGCTCTTGCGGTCGCAATCATTTTTAATCGTTACCAAACTGGATATATAATCGTTTTATGTAAAATGAAAGACCAAGTTTGTTAGTGGCCGAAATCAGACTGGGGTTTAGAGGAGCGGATTTTGAAAATCGAAATATCTTCGTTATTATACGTCGGATCGAAAAAAAGTACATAACCAATCTTTTTCAAAATTAAATTACCTATATATGCTGTTATATACTTATTTTCTCTATCATTAATATTAACCGAGATGTTTGGATTTCTTAGTTTTCGGCCATCACTAAACCCCCTCCCTGCCACCTACTCATCTATTGTTGCAGATTTTTTTTTTACATAGAAATACGGAATATTTTGTGATAAGAGATAAAAAGTGTGTTACTCGTGGGAAATCTGCATAGTTTACGCAGCCCCTGCGTGACTGACTTTTTTATTTTTCAGCATTCGGTACACACCCATTATTAGTCAACAATAAGCCAATATATCATGAAACTTCTTATTCTAAGATTAGATAACAAATATTATGTCAGATACATGCCAATACGATGTATTTTGACGTCATAAATTAAGATTTTACTTTCTTGACAGTTTCATTCATGACTTAAGATCGTGTTCTTTAATGGCTGAAATCTGAACAGAAACAGGGGAGAGGGGCTTTAAAGAGGGGCGTGGTTCGAAAATTCATAAGTTGCTATATATAACAACAGTCAGAGCAATTCCAACTTGGCTCACTGAATGGCAAGTATGTTTTTGCTGAGTGAGGGCAGGAGAGACTCAGAGAGAAATCCGATTGGCCGAGAGCAGACCAATCCCCTTGTAATGAGCCAGCTCATTTCTGGGGAGAAAAAATGGTAAACTTTTTCTGGGCTTACCTTCTTTGAGGTCCGGCGGATAAGCCATTCAAATAGCAGGGGGCAGAAGAAAAAAAATCCATCCATTTTTATCCCCAGCAAAAAATATGGCGTCTTCTTCTGGTAGACAGTTGTTAGTGGTGGTCGGAGCCCCTTTTATCTTTTTTTATTTAACTGCAGCCGTTATTGTTTTGTACCACGTTCAAAAAAGCAAGACTAATTGGTGTTATTATTTAGGTAGGAAAAGCTATAATAAATATGCGAAATGTTTCATTTTCACTGTGAATTCCTCTTTTGAAATGGTTTACTCCAGCAATCTCAGCTGCTTCAATACGGAATTAACTCTCTCTGAGAGTCATGTAGATAACCCGTCCCGATTAGCCTAAGTTGCAAAAAGTGGACGTTAATAAATAAATGAGAGTCATGTGCCTATGGTGTGCTAGTAGGTTAGTATTTTTGTATTCTAATTTTACTGTATGGTAAACCTAGAGTGGCGAGTTCGATTCTTGCCTGGGCAAAGGAAATTATTTAGTGACGAAATTCATTAAATAATGTCCTAAAATCCCTCCCTGGCTAGAAAAGGGTGGTAACCTGTAGATAACCCGTCTCAATTAGTCTCAGTTGCAAAAAGTGGACGTTAATAAATAATAATAATAATTTTACTGTACTATTGTTTCAAAAAAGCAAATGAATAAAAACTTATTTTCTTTTTTAATTATCATTAACGGGTAATAAATCCTAAAAGTTATCAAAAAACATGGCATTCCAAAAATAAAAATCTTAAGAATTAGAATCTTATTCTTAAAACAATTCAGGTACGACTCGTAAAGTCAGTAGCTTCGTTTCATTAAACCTGGGTATTAAATTAATTTAAGTAATCAATTTTGTCCCGGAATACAGCTCATTCAATGTTTCAAAATTTATAAGAATCCCTGAAAAAACAATGTACATTTTACAATTTTTGATGGTATTTATATTTTTTGAAAGAAGAGTAAAATGTGTGGATTTTGTAAGGCACATAGTGGGAGCTGTAAGATAGTTCGATAACAATATCGCAAATTTCTCCTTTTTTTTTGTGAGACTGATCAAACATTATTTAAGATCTAAATTGGTTTACCCCATTATATTAAATGAATAAATCTGGTTAAATGAAGAAATCTGGCTTTAAATATCTTACTTATACATCTATAAAATTTAATTTTCTGTTCTCCAGTCCACGTGGCCTGGGAAGAAGTTATTCGTCCTTCCTTCGTATTCTGCCTTCATTAAACATTTTTATCGCTTTTTTTACTTAGATATAGATGCACCTCTGCATCTAGTAGTCCTATAATAGATGTATCCAAAAAAAAATATTGAAGGTGAATCTTTCTTCTTTCTTCCTTTTAATAATTATCTTTCTTCAATTTCCTCGCTATTTAGGTTACACAGTACAAGAACAAAAAATCAAGAGAAAATCGTTCTGATAATTTAGGTTTTTTTTTTTTTTTTTTTTTTTTTTTTTGTTCTGATATATATAAAATTAACAGATTTAGATATATTAACTTAAAACGTGTATTCGGCCAAAAAGTAGTAAAAAAAAGCAAAAAAAAGGTTTCACAGTACTTTTGAACTCATCTGGTATTCAGGAGTAATTGGGAATGAAATTAAGAAAATCATTAATTTTGAGTAATGTGATGTGTTGGTGGTGTCTAATGGATTTCCCCTAAGGACAATATAGATTATGAATAAAAAATCGATTAAACTTTTTAACTCTGTGGTAAGAACAGTACTTGAAACGGCGCAAGAAGCTTTATAGCAGCCATAGAAGAAGTGTGGTTATAAGTATGATCAAATTGAACACAGCATAGAGGTTAGAAATGAATTTGGTAGTGCGGTGCTAATTACAGTCGGTGCTAGAATGATCCGCACGTTGGCACTCAACACACCCGCCCACGCCATTCTAATGCTAGGGTCTAATGGGGGTGACGTAACCACAACACCCTAAACATGCCCACAAACCATTCCACCCTTATTTAACCAGCCCCTTCCTAAATGGCCCTAATAAACATCCCCCAACCCCACAACACTTTTTTCATGCCATCTCCAAGGTTTTGTTATATAATTATAAACTCCATGACGTGTCAATATACATATTATTTAGAAAATTAATATAATATAAATAATACCTAATTTAAAAAAAGCTCAATGTTTATTTTAAGTTGTAATATATGATGAAAATAGTTTCTAATTGGAAAACAGATAACATTAAAAGCCCACGCACAATTTTAAATCCAGCACCGAAAGAAGGCATTCTTTCTAGTCTCCAGTACCGTGCTTCTCCGTCAATGAGGAACATAAATAATTTATATGATTCTTATTTTTTTCATCCAAAAATCCTCAAAGGCCGAATAATTAAAGCTATGATAGGAGAAGGTACTATGTGATGTAATAGCTGAATGTGATAGTCCCATGATTATGATTAGGCAATTACTGTAGGTGTATTACTGTATTGAAAAAACGAAAATACGAATAAAAAATTTTATATGGTAAATATATATATATATATATATATATATATATAGAGAGAGAGAGAGAGAGAGAGAGAGAGAGAGAGAGCACAAACAAAGAAATTAAGCTGCCCCTTTTCTGAGGGTACCTGCATGGTCAGCCTCCTTATCTGCCAATTTATTGTTGTGTGGCTGATATTGTTTTAAAAATTACTAATGTTTTCTTCGTGTACGTATTTGTTTACCAAGAGACTCAAATTTATTACTATAGGTAGGTGGCTATGTTTTCCTGGGAAATCTGAGAAAATTGGCTGTTCAGCGTAACGGGGTGAATAAACCAAAAGAGGAAAACATAGCGGGTATCCTGTATTCAACACTTAAGACTATAAATTTATCATCTTATAACAATAAATTGGAAATGTTTGTAGGTCAACAGACGTGGTCTGCATTTATATAAATAGTAATTTCCAAATAAAGTATTCAGAAAATACAGAGCATAAAACCAATTACTAATTTTGTATCGGATGTACTATTACCTCTATTAAAGACAAGTTCAGGTAATGAAATTAGTACCTGAAACAATTATGTCTAACTCGAAAATTATTAATGTTTTCTACCTTTCAGAAAGGTCCTGTCACGCCCATTTTTAGAAGACTTCCCCTAAGGGGTAGTACTCATGACGCTATTATCGAAAAATTAACGTTCTTCGATATTACCTAGTAGATGACGATAATGAGCACCGTTCAAAACTGTATATATATATATATATATATATATATATATATATATATATATATATATATATGTATGTATAAGCGGGGCAGTGCAGGTGGTAAGCAGGCTGACTAGGTGCGGGCTGAAGCGTCCTGAATTACGAAATGTCGCCCGCAAGGGTCTCCCCTTCAGAAGATCTAAGTTATGACTGTTTTAGAAGATTTCCCATAAGGGAAATCAGCTATTGAGGTCGTACTCATGACTCGAGTTTCGAAAAATTTCTTCAAATGTCCATCGATCCTACCCAGGAGATGTCGAAAATGAGGTCCGTTCAAAATTACATTAATTACATATATATATATATATATATATATATATATATAGATATATATATATATGTATATATATGTATAACATTTTATCTGTATATATATATATATATATATATATATATATATATATATATATATATATATGTCTGTAATATATGTCTGTTAACGCTCTAGCGGTCGCAATTTTTGTTTGATCGTTACCAAACTCGGAATTTAATCGTTTTATGTAAAAAGGAAGATCAAGTTCGTTAATGGCTGAAATCGGACCAGTGGGAGGGGGGGGGTTTAGAGGGGGGATTTTCGAACCTCCGTTACCATACGTCGGATCAAAAAATTGTATAGAACCAATCTTATTGCAAATTAAATTTACTATAAATATTGTTCTATACATTTATTCTGTATCTTTAATATTAACCGAGATATTTGCATTTGTATTGTGAGTGTGGTCGGCTATGTTCGGGAGTTTCCGCGAGCGCACTAGCGCTAGTGTGGCCGTTTCACTATTATATAACTATTCGTCCTCGTGAGAATAGGTTATTACTAGGCAGATTTCT
>CM032228.1:234020000-234075000 GCA_019009955.1 Riptortus pedestris
GCAGGAGTGGGGGTTATAAGGGAAGCCTGAAATTAAAAATAGCGATATTTCGTTTCCTATTGGTTTTTCCGCAAATATAAACATAACAAAAGTTGTTTATTGTGTTATTTGGAGTAACTTTTGTTATATACACTTTTGTTGTATACCTAAGTATAAATGAGTTATACGTTAAAACTTTAGCGGGCACTAACGGCTGAACCGAACTTAACAAAACTCGGTATGTCAATTAGCATTAATTCTTCCATGATTATAAGTTATATTAAAATTTTTAGGTTCGAACGGGAGGGGGGTTATAAGGGAGGCCTGAAATAAAAATTCACCATATTTACATGTATAAGAGACGGGAAATATAAAAATATCGAAGACAGTGAAGCCTTATCGAACAAATATTCTATTATTAGCAAATCCACGGCAACAACGGGTATCAATCCTAAACACTGGGACGGGTAAATGTCAAAATATTGTGCAATGTAAAGCCTGCTAAAAAATACTATCACCATTCAGCCTCAAACGAATTCCCGGGCGAAGCCGGGTATCTGAGCTAGTATATATATTTATTTATATATATATATATATATATATATATATATATATATATATATATATATATATATATATATATTTGACTATTAACGCTTTAGCGGTAGCAATTTTTGTTTGATCGTTACAAAACTCGATGTTTTAAACGTTTTATGCAAAAAGACAGATTGAGTTCGTTAATGGTTGAAATTGGACCAGTGAGAGGGGGGGTTTATATGGGGGATTTTCGAAAATTCGAAATATCTCCGTTACCATAGGTCGGGTCCAAAAATTATATAGAACTAATGTTATTGCAAATTAAATTTACTATAATTATTGTTCTATACATTTATTATCTATCTTGAATCGTAACCGAGATATTTGCATTTTTATTAAATTTGGGCCGATATCGGATGACGAACGGGTTTACCGCCAAAAGCTAGGTCGGCCCTTTGCCGCAAATGTTTGGCTCTCGTATGGAGATTTCTCTATTGTATAACTTCACGTGGGAAATCTGCTTATTTTACGCAGCCCCTGCGTGACGGACTTAAACGACTAAATATCGAGTTTGGTAACGATCTAACAAAAATTGCGACCGCTAGAGTGTTAACAGACGCAGTTTTATATATATATATAATTTTGAACGGACCTCATTTTCGTCATCTACTAGGTAGGATCGATGGACATTTGAAGAAAAATTTCGAAAATTCCGTCATGAGTACAACCTCAATAGCTGATTTCCTTTAAGGGAAATCTGCTAAAAACTTCATTATTTATTTTCTAAATTAACTGTAGTTTCTAGTTTTATACTTTGTAAACAATCGAACTAATGTTTTGCAAAATTAGTATACTACTTAGTATTAAGTAAAATTTAAAAAAAAATGTATAAAGAAAACTGTTGAAAAATCAAAATTTAACAGGTAACAGACAAATATATAGATAGATTAATATATAGAGGCGAAAATTCCGCCATTAGTACAACCTCAATAGCTAATTTCCCTTAAGGGAAATCTGCTAAAAGGTATTGTTAGGAAAACGACTGTAGTCCTTTGTTATATTATGCCATGTACACATGATTTGTAAATGAAACATTTATTGTATTAAAAACGAAAATCATGTAGAGTCCAAGACGATGCTAAAACCCCATATTACAGGGTTGCTATATTTTTGAAAACATTATTATTATTATTATTTATTAACGTCCACTTTTTGCAACTTAGGCTAATTGGGACGGGTTATCTACAGGTTACCACCCTTTTCTAGCCAGGGTGGGATTTTAGTATCTTATTTAATGAATTTCGTCACTAAATAATTTCCTTTGCCCAGGCGAGAATCGAACTCGCCACTCTAAGTTTACCATGTGATATAAAGGTCAACGCTTTAACTCACATGGCTAACCTGAGCATTGAAAACATTAGAAAAACAAAAATTCATAAATTACAGAAAACTTCCCTCGGTTAGCTAATAAGTTATGCATCAGATGAGGTTTTCTTTTGAAATTTGACAACTGAAAAATTAGATTCACATGCCCTAGAAAACTGTATACATTTTCTAGTGATCTATGTTTTTATTTTAATGATTGAAGGTTTCCCAATTGCTAGCTGAAGTGAAATATAGATGTTCACCCAGACGCGATTTAGATTTCAATCCGGGTATTCGTGTTTGTGTGTGTGTCCGTGTGAAATGTTGAGCGCACTTCGTTGAGCGCGTCCCGTTCCCGGCCATCAATGGGATTAGCAGTAATTTACTGCTCGACTCTGAATGCCCGGGCTATAAACACCGGCGAACTGCTGCCTCCCTAACGCTCTCTAGTGCCTTGGCCCGACATAAAACCATCGACTCGTACCCCCTGAATCTATAATGTCCCTATTTCTATTAACAATTCAAAGCCCGTCCGCTCCCTCTGTTCCACTACACTTTTCTTATTCTCCTAGACTCACTCTTTCTATGTTCATGTTCATTCCAAATTCGAATAGACTTTATTTCCACCTTGCTATTAGGTTCATACATTTCTTTGTATCATGAAACTTACCAAATAAAGGACATTTGAAAACTTCAGAACACAAATTTATAAATAAAGATTAACAATTTAGGACTCACGTCAAAGGAAAAATAATTCCGTCACGCAGGGCCTGTGTATTTCATATTATAGCATATTTCCTCCGTGCGTCCCGTATTAGCATTTATCTCAAAATGTAAAAGTTCAATGAGAACAATATTTGGTATTTAGGCTTCAAATAATGTGCTTCATAGTACAACAACTTATTGTGAATTTGACATGAGTAGGAGTGGGGGTTTACTTTAGGCTGAAAACTAAAAAGTCCGTCACGCAGGGGCTGCGTAAACTAAGCAGATTTCCCACGAGAAGTTTTACAATAGAGAAATCTGCCTAATAACAACTGTAGTAGTAAGAAACCTCTAAACCTAAAACATTATTTAGGGCGTAATAACCCAGTAGATTCTAGCCCAAAAAACAGTTAACCTAACCTCTAAACCTATTCACGAGGGACGAATAGTTATAGAAACGGCCGCCAGAGCTCTCGGCGGAAAGTCCGAACATAGCCTACTGGTGACCACACGCAGAAAACAAATGCAAATATCTCGGATAATATTCAAGATACAGAATAAATGTATAGAACAATATTTATAGTAAATTTAATTTGCAATAAGATTTATTCCATATAATTTTTCGGTCCGACGCATAATAACGGTGATATTTTGAATTTTCAAAAATCTCCTCTCTAAACCCCCCCTCCCATTGGTCCGATTTCAGCCATTAACGAACTTGATCTTCCTTTTTACAGAAAACGATTAAATTCCGAGTTTGGTAAAGATCAAACAAAAATTGCGACCGCTAGAGCGTTAACAGACAAATATATATACATATATATATATATATATATATATATATATATATATATATATATATCTATATATATATATATATATATATCTATATATATATATATATATATATATAAAATTGTAACCTCTGTCTGTACATTGATTTTTTTCGCGAAATTTCACGATAACTTTTCGTTTCACATGTCATAGACACCATAACTACATTTTGTTTCTTTCGTGTCTGTTTGTTTGTTTGTTTGTTTGTTTGTTTATTTGTTTGTTTGTTTGTTACCTTTTCACGCATAAACGGCTGAACCGAATTTTATGAAACTTGGTATGTATATTACTACTAGTCCAACTTAGACTTTAGGCTATATTAATATTCTCTAAGACGAACAGGAGTGGGGGTTATAAGGGAGGCCTGAAATTAAAAATAGCGATATTTCGTTTCCTATGGCTTTTTCAGCAAATATGCACATAACAAAAGTTGTTTATTCTGTAATTTAGAGTAACTTTTGTTATATGCACTTTTGCCGTATACGGAAGTATAAATGAGTTATACGCTTAAAACTATAGCGGGAGTCCACAATTTTATTTGGCACAAAAGACTCAACCGAACTAAACCAAACTCGCTATGTGAATTAATACTAACGATTTCCTTATAATAAGCCATACTAACATTTCTAGGGACGGGCAGGAGTGGGGGTTATAAGGGAGGCCTGAAATTAAAAATAGCGTTATTTCGTTTCCTATTGCTTTTGCAGCAAATATGCACATAACAAAAGTTGTTTATTTTGTTATTTAGAGAAATTTGCTCAACACTTCTTTTCAATATGAACTACCAGGTACCTCACCTGAAAAAATTAATTCAAATGTATGTCAATATTTTCTCCTTAATAATTCAAATCTATGCATAATGCACAGGAGACGGAAAATATGACAATATGCAGGACAGTGAAGTCTTACATAAAAAAATAATTTTATTATTAACAAATGCCAACAACGGGTATTAACCCTAAACACTGGAACGGGTAAATGTCAAAATATTGTGCAAAGTAAAGCCTTGCCTAAAATATACCATCACCATTCAGCCTCAAATGAATTCCCGAGCGAAGCCGGGTATCTGAGCTAGTATATATATAATTTTGAACGGACCTCATTTTCGTCATCTCCTGGGTAGGATCGATGGACATTTGAAGAAATTTTTCGAAACTCGCGTCATGAGTACGACCTCAATAGCTGATTTCCCTTAAGGGAAATCTGCTAAAAACGCAAATATCTCCGTTAAAAATTAAGATAATGAAAAAAAAATGTATATAACAACTTTTATAGAACATTGATTCTTTACAAATGTTTGAACCAACTCATAATAACGGAGATATTTCAAATGTTCGAAATTGCCCCCTCTAAACCTCCTCCAAAGGATCCGATTTAAGCCTGTAACGAACTCCATCTTCATTTTTCATAAAAAGTTTAAATACTGACTTTTGTATCGATCGGGAAAAATTGCAACCGTTACAGTGTTAAGAGACAAATATATATATATATATATATATATATATATATATATATATATATATATATATATAATTTGGAATGGACCTCATTTTCGTCACGTTCTACGTAGGGGCGATGGAAATTTGAAGAGTTTTTTTGTTTTTTTAAATTCAATCCCCCTCAGAGATATCTGCTAAAATCCACCACGCTTGGGCTGCGAAAACTGAACGAATTTCACACATGCTGAAAAATGTTTTCTGAACTTCGATGTTCTCTACTAATAAGAAGCCTACAAAACCACAGCGTGAAATTCCGGTTGTACATGAAATGGTCAGTGATATAATTGCTGAAACGTGAAAAATCCCATGAGCAAATTACATATTTTGGTTTATTTCATTTATTTCCTGAATGATGTAGCCCTTCAGAGAGAGAGAGAGAGAGAGAGAGAGAGAGAGAGAGAGAGAGAGAGAGAGAGAGAGAGAGAGAGAGAGAGAGAGAGAGAGAGAGAGAGAGAGAGTGAAAGAGTTTATTTCATTCATGTCCCGTACCATGTAGTACATTACATGTATTTGTAAATTAATAACAAATAATTTATATAATTTTTTGTGTTAAATATATATATATATATATATATATATATACATATATATATATAAAAAATTGTAACCTCTGTCTGTACATTGATTTTTTTCGCGAAATTTCAGGATAACTTTTCGTTTCACATGTCATAGACACCATAACTGCATTTTATTTCTTTCGTATATGTTTGTTTGTTACCTTTTCACGCATAAACGGCTGAACCGAATTTTATGAAACTTGGAATGCATATTACTACTTGCCCAAAATAGACTTTAGGCTATACTAATATTCTCTGAGACGAACAGGAGTGGGGGTTATAAGGGGGGCCTGAAATTAAAAATAGCAATATTTCGTTTCCTATTGGTTTTTCGGAAAATATGCACATAACAAAAGTTATTTATTTTATTATTTTGTTTTGTTTGATTAACTTTTGTTATATACCTTTTTGTCTTATACCGAAGTTTAAATGCGTTATACGCTAAAAATTATAGCGGGAGTCAACAATATTATTTGCCAAAAAAGACTCTACTGAACTAAATAAAACTCGGTATGTGTATTAGCAGTGAGGCCTTCATTACAATAAGCCATACCAACAGTTCTATGAACAGGCAGGAGTGGGGGTTGTAAGGGAAGCCTGAAATTAAAAAAATAGCGATATTTCGTTTCCTATTGGTTTTTCCGCAAATATAAACATAACAAAAGTTGTTATTTAGAGTAACTTTTGTTATATACACTTTTGTCATATACCTAAGTATAAATGAGTTATACGTTAAAACTTTAGCCGGAGCCAAGATTTTATTGGGCACTAGCGGCTGAACCGAACTTAACCAAACTCGTTATGTCAATTAGCATTAATTCTTCCATGATTATAAGTTATATTAAAATTTTTAGGTTCGAACGGGAGGAGGGTTATAAGGGAGGCCTGAAAAAAAAATTCACCATATATACATGTATAAGAGACGGGAAATATAAATGTATCTGAGACAGTGAAGCCTTATCGAACAAATAATTCTATTATTAGCAAATCCACAGCAACTACGGGTATCAATCCTAAACACTGGGACGGGTAAATGTCAAAATATTGTGCAAAGTAAAGCCTGCTAAAGACACCATCACCATTCAGCCTCAAATGAATTCCCGTGCGAAGCCGTGTATCTGAGCGAGTATATAAATAAAAACATTATTATCCAAAATTATAAACGATGAAAGAGTGAAAATAGATTATTTAACGTTGCTCATAATAGTACATTATCAACTAACCCATAATAGTTACTAATTCTACTTTGACAAAATTGTGAACCGCCCCCTCCCATTCTAGGTATACCAAGTCCATTAAGGCTAGCCCCTTAACTCACATGGGTCCCCAGATTAGGGGATCCTGAGTTCATCAGCTAAGAGCTTCGGACGTCCAAATATGATTGTATTCTCTCCTAACTTTCTTTTGTAGTTGCTCTTTGCAAAGTCCCCGGCTAGATTAGTTGATTATCCCGTTGGAACGGAGCCACCTTTGTGAAAGATTCATAGTGACATTTAGGAGATGGGGTTATTAAGATGGAGTAGCGCCCGGGAGAGCGTGGGCGAGCTGCGTGGGTTCATTCTGACCTTAATGAAAGCTTTAGCTGGACTTAACTCTCTCACCAACTATGATTCTAGACGAATCGGATACATTCCTAGAATCAGAGAAGCTTACAGACTTTCCATTCAACGAACGTAATGAATGGAGTCTTTAGATAACCCCATCTTATTCAAAAGGGGTGGGGTATGGTAGTATTATTAAATTAGATTATTCGAACAAAGCTAAAGAGGGACTATTGTTAAAGACAATAGTATTAAAATCATTGCAAATCTCTAATAATACAATAAAAGACTAATTTGAGATACTTGTGGTATGTATTTTTCCTTAATCACTTAAGTAGGCGCGTGGGGAGGGATTCCTCATACAGGCACCCGGGGTCATTTATGACCCCATGCACAATACTTACTTTAGGAGTTTAATTTAATAATAATTATAGATTAGTGAACATTTGTAATAATAATCTAGGATAAGATAAAGAAAATAACTCATTTATTAAATTACAAACATGAAATATTTCATGAAATTTAGTTAAAAATTTAAGCAATACAAAAAGGATACATAGAATTTATATTAATATTTTTCAAGAAGTTCATTCAAAATAATCAATACAATCTTTACATATTATATCTGAATGAGCTTTACAAATAAAGAATTTGAATCTTGAGCATTTCTGAGAAGGTTTTTTGTCTTCTTTTCTGGGGCACATTTTGTATCGTCCTCAAGAAGCTCCAGGAGCATCTCTAACCACTTCTGATGTTTTGACATCCTCTCCTAAATGTAATTTTATTTTTTTTCTTAAGGGTTTGGGAATGTTATCTATAAATTGCCGCATTCTGATGTGTTTTTCGACTAATGATTCCCCTAAATTCCTTAAAAATCGATACACTCAAAGGCGCGTGGGGTCAAAAATGTCTTCCAAAGCTGACAGCAGCTGGGTGGTGACAGGCAGAGAGTTAAAAACACACTGAGGGTAGAGTTCAGTAAGGAGTAGGAAGGTACTAAAAATGTAAACAATGGCAGGTGGCCCGCATGAGCAGGAGACAAGATGAAACTTGCTCTTGGACAAAAATGACCCCGCGCGCCTACTTGAGGGTTATCCTTGTTATTTCCTTCTAACCTTGTTATTTCCATTTTCAAAAGTGATCTAGAATCTTACTTTTTTTGTGGATCTCATTTACATAAATAAAAAGTCCGCCATGATATGGCTCCGTAAACTAAACAGATTTTCAACCTGCTGACACGATACATTTTTGATCTCATTTCGCCACACATTCTGACTCAAACCAGGAAGTCTACTCGCTTAATATTACAGTTACAAAAAATATATTATATATTATATTAATATATTAAATTTTCAAGACAAGATCGTAAAATCTTAATTGATGACGTCATCGCAGAACGGAAACCCATGTATCTCGCATAATAAAGGTCTATTGAAAACAATATTTACGCTTTGAATGAAAAGTTCATTGTTAGAAAAACTTATTATTATTATTACATGAGTGGGATTGGGGTTTTACTGTACCCCCATCTTGACCTCTTCTACTTATTGGTCTAAAATCAAATGAGAGATTAGATAATAAGATTAGATCACTACTATGTTATACCGGCTCGGGGGAAATCTGTTTAGTTTACGCAGCCCCTGCGTGACTGACTTTTTATTAGTATTATTTATTAAAATGAGATTCACAATGGCAGCGTGATTCTCGGTGTCTTTTGAAAATAGAAATAACAAGGATTACAGAAAATTACAAATACTATAAGAATTTCAAATCAGCCCCTGCGTGATGGACCTTTTTAGCAGATTTCCCTTAAGGGAAATCAGCTATTGAGGTTGTACTCATGACGGAATTTTCGAAATTTTTCTTCAAATGTCCATCGATCCTACCTAGTAGATGACGAAAATGAGGTTCGTTCAAAACTGTATATATATGTATATGTCTGTTACCGCTCTAGCGGTCGCAATTATTGTTTGATCGTCACCAAACTCGATATTTAGTCGTTTTATGTAAAAAGAAAGATCGAGTTCGTTAATGGCTGAAATCGGACCAGTTGGAGGGGGGGAGTTAGAGGGGAGGATTTTCGAAAATTCGAAATATCTCCGTTACTATACGTCGCATCGAAAAATTGTACAGAATCAATCTTATTGCAAATTAAAGTTACTATAAATATTGGTATATACATTTATTCCCTATCTTGAATATTAACCGAGATATTTGCATTTTTATTAAATTTGGGCAGATAACTGATTTTTGAATTTCCCGCCAAAAGCTAGTTCGGCCCTTTGCCGTAACTGTTTGGCTCTCGTATGGAGATTTCTCTATTGTATAACTTCACGTGGGAAATCTGCTTAGTTTACGCAGCCCCTGCGTGACGGACTTTTTCTTTTTTAGATACGCGATACATACGTTAGTAAAGGCGTCAAACCGAAACTAATCTAGTTAGATTCTGCGAGCTTGTGAATAAATGTTTTTCCAGATTACAATACTTCCTTTACTTGAAACTAGGAAGTAAATATCTGATGTAGTCATCCTTTGACTTCCTTAAAACCTTATTAAATGAAATTGTAAAAATGTTTTGCTCTATTCAGATTTAAAATTATAATTTAAAGTTCAAGATCATATCAGTTGCAGTGATCAAATCAAAACATATCATAGAACATTATTTATAGATCTTTTTATGACAGAAAAGCTCCAATACAAACTCTTTGTATTTCTAATATTTACGGATAAATTTGGCATAATTTATTCTCTCCGTCCTTTAAACAACACCACTTCCTCCTTAATAGGTTTTGAACAAAAGGGAAGTTGTTCAGATAAATAATACGCGTTTTGTAGTTATGAAATTTCAACATAAAGGTAGTCGTTCATGGAGTATGTGAGGTACGTACTCATCTCTCACCGAAACTGGTCTAGACAGATTTAAAAAATGTCAAAACAGATAATTCTTATGAAATTTGTAAATCAATTTTTTTTTGCGATTACAATACTTCCTTTACTTGTTACAAGGAGGTAAACAAAAATTATAGAAGGATGTGTAGGATTAATTTTAGCTCCTTTAAGAAATATAATTTTTTCAATTCGGGGAAAAAGGTAAATACGACAATCTGGAAGTAGGAGGACATTTATTACGTGGAAAAAATTATCTTCAAGTTCGTGTAACACAAATTAGGGTGTTTAACTAATGGGTTTACATCGAATAAGTATTACAAAACTTTATAATATATAAGGAAATGTTTGTTACATGGGGTGCAAAAAAGTTATAATTTGGTATCTTTTTCAACACCAACAGTGATTACAAAACTTTTGATATGAAACTCCTCTTCTAAGGTAGACGCCAAAGTTAGTTGAAAAGATATGAGTTTGTATTATCAAAACTAAACTCAAATTATTAATTGGGAGAATAAATTCCTTGTGTAATGCGAAAGACAACACGAAAAGTGAAAATCTTAAAAAAAATTATATTTTTGAATATAAAAAGCGATTAAAACCTGTATTGTGCACACTGTGTTAAAATATGGAATTATAGCTTTTATTTTCTGATGCCAAATAAGGCGTACACTTAATAGATATGGAGCTTATGTCCGCATTCGATAACTATTTCATGTAACATAAATAATTGTAAGATTTATGAACTCCTCTAAAAGATATTTCTTTGCACCACCAGAATGTCCTGCCGTGTGTGTGTGTGTGTGTGTGTGTGTGTGTGTGTGCGTGCGCGTGCGCGCAAGTTTATTATAAAAAATAACATGGATAGTGTTTTTTATTATGATATTCTAGCATTTAACAGGAAAGTTAGAAGACAATGAAACAGATGGAAAGAGTGGGAGAGAGAGTATGTGTGAGAGAGAGGAGAGTGAGAGAGAGAGAGGAGAGAGAGAGAGAGAGAGAGAGAGAGAGAGAGAGAGAGAGAGGTGAGAGAGAGAGAGAGAGAGGTGAGAGAGAGAGAGGAGAGAGAGTGAGTGAGAGAGAGAGTGAGAGAGAAATTCAATGAAATGAAAGAGTTAAAAACCCTTAAGTGAATTTCCGACTTCCATTCTGCCAGCCCTCCGCCATTCAGGCATTTGTGAATTGAAAAACATTTTATTCTTCTATATATATTTATAACGTTTTTGATTCACTAAAGCCTTTTAGCAGATTTCCATTAAGAGAAGTCAGCTATTGAAATTGTACTTATGACGCAACTTTTTAAAAGATTTCTTCATTCAAATGTCCATCGATCCTACCCAGCAGAAGACGAAAATGAGGTTCGTTCAAATATATATATATATATATATATATATATATATATATATCTATTTCTATCTATTTCTCTATATATGTGTGTGTGTGTGTGGGTGTGTGTTAAGATTCTCGCGGTTGCTATTGTTCTTTGATCATTGCCAAACTTACTATTTAAACGACTTGTGTCACGCTAACTCTCTCATTCTCTCATTGCTATCGTAGCAGTAAGAGAGAGGGTTCAGAGGGTAAGGGTAAATTATATTTTATATGTATATATATATATATATATATATATATATATATATATATATATATATATACATAGAGAGAGAGAGAGAGAGAGAGAGAGAGAGAGAGAGAGAGAGAGAGAGAGAGAGAGAGAGAGAGAGAGAGAGAGAGAGAGAGAGAGAGAGATGAAAAGTATTATTCCTAGTTTATATGCTAGATATTTTCACACAACGGTGTGATGACGTTATTTATAAATTATTCACATTCTAGAAACGAAAATGTTTATTTCAACTATACCATACTTAACCCTCCCAGTACCATTGGGTCCTCCGAGGACCCCAGCTCTCCGAATTTTCACGAAAACTTTATGAAAAACTTGACCAATCGAATTGTTACTTTGTGACTTTTCCTTTGAAACGGTTTTGTATCAGATCGTATTAACAGTTTTTATAGATTCTACTAGATAAACCATTAATAATTTATTTATTTCTAAAAAAACTTGGTTTGGGGTCCTTGCGAGACCCCATGGTACTACACGTATAACTTTTTTAACCCTCCCTTCAAGTCCGGACAATCACGGACTACCACGGGGGTCAATTTCTTTTTTATCTTCATCTTCTATAATATTTTCATCAACTTCAATTTCTTCATCTTCTTCCCTCTCGATTTCAACAACGTCATCAGCTTTGGAGCACTCTTCACTTTCTTCCAAATTATCAAGCTGTTCGTCATAATAATTCACTAATTCTAGGATTCGTTTTGTTCTTGAGGAAACAATCCGGTCCATTTTCGACGGAGGTTTCAAGTGAACTGAAACATTTGCACAACGGAAAAACAAACGACTTTAGTTCTTATTAAAAGTTTTAAGTCACCAAACTCGAGGAAAGAGAATAAAAAACAAGGTATTCCTTCCTATTTTTACTCTCTTTTCTCGTATTTTGATGAAAAACGAGAAGCTAATTGATTCTTAGAACGGCAACTGTGCTAACAAAATACGTAAAATGATGACTCCAATGAGTCAAATCAGTGAACCAAGACAATAAACGAAGGATTTTGCTTCTTAATCAATACATGTTTTACAATCAATAAATTCTTTTAATAAATAAATGTCATACAATCAATAAAATTGTAATAAGTATGTATTAATTGTAGTCATTTTTCATATTCCTAACTAATAAATCCAAATAAAGTATGTTTTTATATGAAAAACGTCGTAAAAAAGAGTGGGGTCCCGCAAGGACCCCCGTGGTAGTCTGCGATGGTCCGGACCCGTGGTATTGGGAGGGATAATGTTTAACTGTTTCATTCAACTCAAAAGATCATACTTGTTAATGGCTGTAATTGGACCAGAGGAAGGGGGAGGGCTTGAACGAGGGGATTATGAAAATTCAAAATTTCTCTGGTATTATGAGTTAGATCGTAAACATTTGTACAATCAATCATGTTAAGCTCAATGGTTTTTCAAATAAATTTTTTCGTTACTCAAATATTGAGCGAGATATTCTTACTTTCTTTTTTTCGGCCTTTAGTAAACCCCCATTCCTGATCATCGGTTTTTGATTTAAAATTTGAGAATATATATGGTGAGATAAGACTAGTACTTTGCCAAACCGGCGCTTGGGAAATCTGCTTAGCCCACGCTAGGGACTGCGTGGCGGACTTTTTATTTGATAAACCGGACGCAAACATATTGAGCGAACATACAACAAACAATTTCATAATAAATGGTATATTCATTCACTTGGGTACCTATACAAACTTGCATATTATAGTAACTGCCATACTGAAAAAAATAAAAAAAAAATGAAAAAACGCAATCTGTGATGAAATCTATTTCTCCTGAATGCAGAGGTTAATATTTTTGCAAAATAATTAATGAGTTTATTAAGGCAATGAAGTGCAGTATAAGCTCTGTAAATTCAATTTTTACCGCTGATTAGATGGTCATAAGCCATGCTATAATCGACATAGAACAAACGCAACAACAATCATTCGTAATCGCTACGGACTCATTCAGCTCGCTCCAAAGTCTTGCCAACCCAAGCTCAGAAAAAGAATATCACTTATTTGGGTTCCCTGACATTTTAGATTGGAGGGTAATGAAATGGCGGATTTGAAAGATGGAACTATAGTAACCTTCAACTCCCCAGGTAATTAGAAACGTTTCAAAAGCTCATATTTCGAAGGTGGAAGTCTGGTCAATAAACTGTGACAAATCAAAGAAATTACTGAGCGTTGGAATACTGCAAGAAGAAAAATCCGAAAAGAGGAGGTTGTTCTTACCAGTGTCCGAATTGGACACACAAAATTAAAACATAGTTATTTATTGAAAGTCTTATTCCCAGCAACCTGCGATTCCTGTAATGTCCTGCTTACTGCCTCACATCTTCTCCTTAATTGGAAAAAATATGATCTTCAAAGAAGATCTTTAAACCTCAATCCTCCTTGGAAGTGAAGAACACATAAAAAGGAAGACGTCCTTGGAGATGAAGAAGACATAAAAAGGCTTTTTGCATTTTTAACTGAAACTTCTTTGTTCCAAGAAATATAACTCGACCTACCGCTAATTACAATAGTAGATGCGGTATATTGTAATAAAATAAAATAAAATGAGTTTATTAAATATCTATGCTCAACACAAAGCTTATGGACAATTATAAATTTATTATAATTTGGCTTTCTTATATAAAACAAGGATTTTAATGACGTAGTGTATTAATAGACCTATAGAATATATGCAGTGGATAGCTTTGACATCAGGTCATTTATTGAATGAATTCAATTACTAAGGTTTATTAAATATCAAAATATTTGTTAACGTTTAGTTTGCAAATATTGCAGTGAAATGGCATTGATTGGTCGCATGTGCGCGTTCTAATTTGTAGTTTGTGTATTTAACAGAACTAATTAATTTTCAATCCCAGGGGGTCGAGGCTGAATTATTCTACTGAATGAAACGTTTACTGCCATTGTGTTAAATGTAGTTAAACTCCAGTATTTAATTACTAATTACAATATGACAATAACTTATTTGGCATGAAGACTTAAGGAAAATAGCATTAACTATGCTCATTTTCCATGTGATGGAATAGGATAGTAGGTTAACTGAAGACTGCGAAAATAAAATAAAACGCATTATATTCAAATGAGTGCAAATGTAAACAGAAAAAAAATTATGGGACTTTAAATAATTAACAATATTGAAAATGTAACGTTTTTCGATCCCACTCAATACATAGGAGATATTTTACTTTTTTATTTTAACCCCCCCTTCTCCTGGTCCGATTAAAACTATTAATACAATATATCATAAGCTTAATATGAATCGCTAATTTAGTATGGCATCGAGCAATCTAATATTTTGGACTATAGAAAATATAATCTTTACACACACATGTATATATATTTGCATGAATCTCATTTTAAATATTCCGCCTTAACCAAATTGTAAATTCAAGCTAGGATTAATGAAGAAAACTCACACAGCTAAACTCGACAGCTTATTGTTGATGTGAAATAAGTAAAGTTTAGGGGTTTTGAAGGTTGAAAACTAAAACATTCATATCTGATTGTGAGTAAAATGGAAAGCCTGCATTGAACACAATTAGTAGGCAATTTTATTTTCAAAAAGATTGATTTTATGTAATTTTTCGATCCTACTCATAGAAACCGAGATATTTCCAATATCTGATTTCCTCCCCTTTTCCGGGTCCGATCTCAGAGGTTAACCCTCCGTTAGTCACGGCGTCCTGACAGGTGCATCTTTGAGGTGTTTTTCCAATAGCTTCCGACTGAGTTGACCCAACGACTTCCGCCTCCAGCAATGCTTCTAGCTTCCCTTCCTCCTCAAAGCAGTATAGGTTTGACCTTCGAAGTTTGTACACAGTGCGTTCCTTGTGCTATAATCACCCCACAAGTGCACCGCGACCAAAGTTGTAATTATTTCAATTTCTTTTATTTCTATATTTAATGTATTTATCTTAGACATATTTATCATTTGACGTTTGTAGTGCCTTGATTATTTTCGAATAGTTACAAATACCTACAAAATAGGGATTCACCTCTGAGATGACCGCGACTAACAATGCATTTTCAAAACATTTTTCAGATAAAATTGACCAGGAAATACGTATTTTTGACTTGATTAATCAAAATGACATTGCAAGACTCCACCAAACATTACTGGATCATTTCGAAGAAGACGATAACATACAGAACGACATAGATTCGAAATTTGAAGAACGGCTTGGAAGAACAGGGTATAGACTCAGAGACTGAACAAAGTGACGTGGAATCGGAGAGTGATGGGGAGGATGAGCAGTAACACGAAAATATGGTGCATTGAGAAGTGTGGACAGAAAGATCGTTGATCGTTTTGAGTCGAGAAAAATTTCTTTGCGTTAAGTAGGGAAACAAAATTACACCTTTCGGGATTGAAAGGGAGGGCAAAGGAGGCGACTAATGAACTTGACTGCTGGTTCTGTCTCTTTGATGAGACGATTATCAGTAGTATTGTGCACTGCACAAACGAATTTATTAAAATCGTTGAGCCAGAATTTTCTAGGGCTACCAAAGAGACAGACTTCACAGAAATAAAAGCCTATATAGGCCTTCTTTACTTAGCTGGCACTTACAGAGGAGCGAGAATGAATTTAGAAGACTTTATGTAAATCCTGTTGGGCAAGAAACTCACCAGAGGAGAACTAGATGACACTGAAAGATTCGACGTGAAACGTTTTAATGTGCTTTTCTATCTTAAATGATTTCTTATATTCGTTATTCCTGCAGAAATCAAATGATTAAGTAGTTCTAAACTATTGTTATTGTACTTTTTTATAGATGTTTTTTAGTAGCTAAGTAAGTAAGTACCTAAATAATTGCTTCATGTTACCTGAAATGAATTAATTTCTTTGATAGTCGTAAGACATATTCATGTGTTACTTTGCTAACTTTTAAAATAAAATAGTTTTACTATTTGTTCAGATAAGTATTTATATTTGTTTAACTCTGTTTTCCCCCCTAAGAAACAGTTTTACCAACATATTTCTCCATCGTCACCTCATAGGTGACCCGCGCCTAGAGTCGTTTGGAAATGACCCGCGCCTATCGGAGGGATAACAACCGACATCATTAGTTTGACATAGAACGTTTAAGTATCGAGTTCCGTAACGATCAAGCGAAATCACCACAGCTAGAGTGGTATCAGACAAGTGCATATATACAATTTTGAACCGAACTAATGTTAGTCTTCTCCGTGACAAGATCGGAGGACTTTTTTGACGAAATGTTTTAAAAATCCTTTTATTAGCACAAGCTCAATACCCTTTCCTTAAGGGAAACCAGCTGAAACTGTATTATATGAAAAAAATGGGGTTCTTGACCCAAGTTGAAGTAGAGAAGAGAGAGAGAAGTTTATATGAAGTCAGGTGCAGGCACTTGAAGATACAATATGGACTTGACATGGAGAAGTCATATTTCCCCGAGGATGCTTTACTCTTCCTCCTGTTGCCAAAACTTAGAAGGACTTGCCACTTTTATGCCTCGATCCAAGATAAGCCCCTCTTCAAGACGGAGAGATCTCTTGTAAGAGTTTACGAAATCCAGAAATTCTTTCTGATTAGTAGTTTTGATACATTTTTGAATCCCCGCTCTAGGAGCTTTCACGAAAATTAAATAATATTGTTACGTTTTATTACCAAACCCAGTAATAAACTTTGTTAATAAGAGTTCTTTTGGATTGCAAAATTAAATACTCACAAGTTTCACAGTTTTTATCACTGCACAAATTATTTCATAATTCACAATACACTTGGTAATTATTCTTAATTACTACTCACAGTTTACACTGATAACGTCACTGTTCTTCAGATTACACAGTCCAATAATTCACTCACGGTCACTGAAGTACACCAAAAGACGGCACTGCACATTCCGTTACTTCGCGGCACTGCACTGTTCCAGTCTCATTAAAAAAAAAATAATAAAATAAGTTTTCCAATTAATTGCAAATTTATAAAAAATGAAATGTATTTGGCCTTAAAAAATCCTGCACATAACATTTTTTTGTTTGTGCTCTTTATTTAAACCTTTCAAATCTCTCTCGTTCCAATAATATTTTTAACATTTTTCGCTGTAATTTGACCGAAAAAAATTTAAATTTTTTCCCATACTTCCTAAAGATACAAGTGATTTGTATTACTGTGTATAATAAAAAAATTCTATAAATCAAGTTCTGTCATTTTATGATCAAATAGATAGGCAAAAAGACACGGGTACGACTTTCAAATGCTATAATTTTTAATGAAGTTTAACGAAACATTTGGCATATTTACATTAATAAGAATTCAAGAAAGTCATATCCACATCACATTATTTTCAATTTGTAGAATAAACATGAGCAACAATATTCTCACAGCGAGTTCTCAAATCGTATAGTATTTAATTAGCTAAAAACTCCTATTTATAAAAAATAGTTGAAAAGGTGACTTTCATTTTAAATATCGTAATTGTTTTTGAGAAATAATCTTCCTTTGTGCAATAAAGTGGGTTTCGGTTATCTCTATGAAGACAATTTTAGATACAATATTGCGCTTAGAAGACTGAAATTCCATATAGTCTTAAGGGTTATAACTTAGTGGAAAATATTAAATTTACATTGGCCGGAAAATATGTGGGGGAAAAGTTTTCGTTGATGAATTAGTTCTGGATTTTGAGAAGCAGAGGGTAGAATAAAGTAGCAAGATAGGCCGCAAGTGAAGAATGCCCACGGCTGATGGCTGGAATTCTAATAAACTTCAGTTGAGGCTGATGAAGAGAGAGTGGGTGGAGTGTGGTGCCCTCTCTGAGCAACCCTTGAAATAGTGCCTCAATCTAATCTAGAACCCCAGTACTCACTTCACAGCAATCTTCACCATTAAATCCTAGATTGGCTGCCAGACAATTATTTATTCTCTTTAGTCGGATTCAAATCAATGGGAAGGTGCTCTCGTGTAACGGGGGACTCTCTCTCTCTCTCTCTCTCTCTCTCTCTCTCTCTCTCTCTCTCTCTCTCTCTCTCTCTCTCTCCCTCTCTCTCTCTCTCTCTCTCTCTCTCTCTCTCTCTCTCTCTCTCTCTCTCTCTCTCTCTCTCTCTCTCTCTCTCTCTCTCTCTCCCTCTCTCTCTCACTCTCTCCCTCTCTCTCTCTCTCTCTCCCTCTCTCTCTCCCCCTCTCTCTCTCTCCCACCCTCTCGCCCTCTCACTCTCTCTCCCTCTCCCTCCCTCTCTCTCTCTCTCTCTCTCTCTCTCTCCCTCTCCCTCTCTCTCTCTCTCTCTCTCTCTCTCTCTCTCTCTCTCTCTCTCCCTCTCTCTCAAGTAAAAATCATTATAAGTTTGAGTAATGGATTTCGCAGGATCTATCAATCCAGGAAAAGAAAGGCTTCCTGCATAAAAACTTTATTTTTAAAAACCGGTTTCAACACGTCTGTGGCATCTTCAGGATCCGAAGTAAAAATCATGGCAAAGACATATTTACTTCCTTGTACGTAGTGAAGGAGTACCTATTGTAATCAAGAAAAAGAAAATCTATTTTCAGATTTCTATGAAATTATCTAATTTGATTTTTTTCCTAGTATTTTGACTATTTCGGCGTGACGTCCATACGTGTGTTCGTGTCAACTCCGAATGGTCCCAAAACCACTAGCATTGGAATGTTGAAATTTCATATAAGGACTGTAGCAATATCTAATTTTGCACCTCTTCTTTTCATAGAAAAGGACTAATGGAGAAAAGATTTCTCTATACCTATTAGAGATTTGTATAGGACCGTTTTGCATACCAATAAAATCCCTTTTTTTATATTTATTTATTAACTCCCACTATTTCTAATAACGCAAATTGGGACCTCTTCTCTAAATCGTTCGACCCTTTTCTAGCCAACTTGGGACTAAAGACTCTAGGGTTGGACTAGAGGTCGTTACTAAATAAAGTCCTATTGCCCTGGTGGAAATCGACACAAGACTCTAGGGTTGGACTAGAGGTCGTTACTAAATAAAGTCCTATTGACCTGGTGGGAATCGACACAAGACGCTAGGGTTGGACTAGAGGTCGTTACTAAATAAAGTCCTATTGCCCGTGGGGCAATCGACACAAGACTCTAGGGTTGGACTAGAGGTCGTTACTATATAAAGTGCTATTGACCTGGTGGGAATCGACACAAGACTCTAGGGTTGGACTAGAGGTCGTTACTAAATAAAGTCCTATTGACCTGGTGGGAATCGACACAAGACTCTAGGGTTGGACTAGAGGTCGTTACTAAATAAAGTCCTATTGACCTGGTGGGAATCGACACAAGACGCTAGGGTTGGACTAGAGGTCGTTACTAAATAAAGTCCTATTGACCTGGTGGGAATCGACACAAGACGCTAGGGCTGGACTAGAGGTCGTTACTAAATAAAGTCCTATTGACCTGGTGGGAATCGACACAAGACTCTAGGGTTGGACTAGAGGTCGTTACTGAATAAAGTCCTATTGACCTGGTGGGAATCGACACAAGACTCTAGGGTTGGGACTAGAGGTCGTTACTAAATAAAGTCCTATTGACCTGGTGGGAATCGACACAAGACTCTAGGGTTGGACTAGAGGTCGTTACTAAATAAAAGTCCTATTGACCTGGTGGGACTCGACACAAGACTCTAGGGTTGGACTAGAGGTCGTTACTAAATAAAGTCCTATTGACCTGGTGGGAATCGACACAAGACTCTAGGGTTGGACTAGAGGTCGTTACTAAATAAAGTCCTATTGACCTGGTGGGAATCGACACAAGACTCTAGGGTTGGACTAGAGGTCGTTACTAAATAAAGTCCTATTGACCTGGTGGGAATCGACACAAGACTCTAGGGTTGGACTAGAGGTCGTTTATCTACTAAATAAAGTGACCGACTAGAGGTCGAGATCAAGACTCTAGGGTTGGACTAGAGGTCGTTACTAAATAAAGTCCTATTGACCGGTTGGACTAGAGGTCGTTACTAAATAAAGTCCTATTGAACTCTACTAGAGGTCGTTACTAGTCCTATTGACCTGGTGGGAATCGACACAAGACAAGACTCTAGGGTTGGACTAGAGGTCGTTACTAAATAAAGTCCTATTGACCTGGTGGGAATCGACACAAGACTCTAGGGTTGGACTAGAGGTCGTTACTAAATAAAGTCCTATTGACCTGGTGGGAATCGACACAAGACTCTAGGGTTGGACTAGAGGTCGTTACTAAATAAAGTCCTATTGACCTGGTGGGAATCGACACAAGACTCTAGGGTTGGACTAGAGGTCGTTACTAAATAAAGTCCTATTGACCTGGTGGGAATCGACACAAGACTCTAGGGTTGGACTAGAGGTCGTTACTAAATAAAGTCCTATTGACCTGGTGGGAATCGACACAAGACTCTAGGGTTGGACTAGAGGTCGTTACTAAATAAAGTCCTATTGACCTGGTGGGAATCGACACAAGACTCTAGGGTTGGACTAGAGGTCGTTACTAAATAAAGTCCTATTGACCTGGTGGGAATCGACACAAGACTCTAGGGTTGGACTAGAGGTCGTTACTAAATAAAGTCCTATTGACCTGGTGGGAATCGACACAAGACTCTAGGGTTGGACTAGAGGTCGTTACTAAATAAAGTCCTATTGACCTGGTGGGAATCGACACAAGACTCTAGGGTTGGACTAGAGGTCGTTACTAAATAAAGTCCTATTGACCTGGTGGGAATCGACACAAGACTCTAGGGTTGGACTAGAGGTCGTTACTAAATAAAGTCCTATTGACCTGGTGGGAATCGACACAAGACTCTAGGGTTGGACTAGAGGTCGTTACTAAATAAAGTCCTATTGACCTGGTGGGAATCGACACAAGACTCTAGGGTTGGACTAGAGGTCGTTACTAAATAAAGTCCTATTGACCTAGTGGGAATCGACACAAGACTCTAGGTTAGGACTAGAGGACGTTACTAAATAAAGTCCTATTGACCTGGTGGGAATCGACACAAGACTCTAGGGTTGGACTAGAGGTCGTTACTAAATAAAGTCCTATTGACCTGGTGGGAATCGACACAAGACTCTAGGGTTGGACTAGAGGTCGTTACTAAATAAAGTCCTATTGACCTGGTGGGAATCGACACAAGACTCTAGGGTTGGACTAGAGGTCGTTACTAAATAAAGTCCTATTGACCTGGTGGGAATCGACACAAGACTCTAGGGTTGGACTAGAGGTCGTTACTAAAGACTAAATAAAGTCCTATTGACCTGGTGGGAATCGACACAAGACTCTAGGGTTGGACTAGAGGTCGTTACTAAATAAAGTCCTATTGACCTAGTGGGAATCGACACAAGACTCTAGGGTTGGACTAGAGGTCGTTACTAAATAAAGTCCTATTGACCTAGTGGGAATCGACACAAGACTCTAGGTTTACCAAAGGAGATTATGCTCAACGCCTTAACTCACACAGCCAATGCGAACCCTTATTGAATGGTCTGCTATTTATTTCCTAAGACATTTTTTGATCTGATGTCAAAAGAGGTGTAGAGAGATATAGTTTATGACATTCAACTTCAATCCACATTAGATTTCATTTGGTGGGAAGACAACTTTTCAAGAATACCAATAAGACAGAAAAAGGTTAATGTTATAAAACATAAGAAACGAGCAGTATGGACTGATTTATTTTTAGTACATCGCCTCATATATTTTTTTAAGTATGGGAGAGTATCCTGTACAGTAGTACAAATTAATGAAAAAAATGAAGGTTTTTCTTTCCTTCAAATGGTTTTTTTTATGCAAGATCATAAAATAAATTTCATTTGCACTAAAAATACAAACAGTATGCACATAAAGATAGAGGGAGTGAGATAGAGAAGAATTCGTAGTCCGTAGGAAAGTGGAAAAGAGAGAGAGAGAAGATAAAAGCAGGGAAAACATGAAAAAGGGAGTAACAATCGCAAAATTTTATGAGCGTTGGTCTTACAGGAGAGTTTAATTTCTCCCCTGCCCTGATGTTTATACGACGCCCATTACACATGCAGTGTTTGCCAGCCAGATAGGCAAAAGTCAAGGTGAAAGATGTTTGCATTTTAAGCGCTGGCCTTCCAGCGTAGGGAATGTTCTCTCAAAAGGCGGCGTAGTTTTAAAGGATTTTCCTTTGCCTGAGTGCATGGAGTAATATGTTCGGTGTGAGGTGTCTGCTCCAACGACCCCTAAACATAGCCGCGTTTCATCCCTGACAACTTGCATCTCCTGTCTGGCGGGGGCCTATGTACTATATATATCTCAGATTAAAAGGCCAGCACCTTTACTAGATTTAATTGTTTATTACAGAGTTATTTGTTCATTATTTTTTTTGTGGGGGTAGGGGGAGTTTGAACAAGTAAGTTGAGTTGATTAGTAATCCAATTTCTGAAAAGTGAAGCCCAACGTGTAGGGGATGCACTGAATAAAAAGCCCGTCACACGGGGCTTCGTTAAGTACTCTGATTTTCCTCACGTAATTACCTTTACCTCAAACGTAAAAGTTCAATGAGAACAACATTGGGCATTTTGGCTTCAAATAAAGTGGTTCATAATATAATAGCATACTGTTAATATATGAGATGAGTAAGAGTGGAGGTTTACTGAAGACCGAAAACTATAAAATGAAAATGTCTCGCTTAATAATTAAGACAGTGTACTTAACAATAATAATTTATAGAACATTACATTTGCACTATGATTGATTTTATAAAATTTTCCGATCCGATGCATAATAAGACTCCCACTGGTTGGATTTTAGGCATTAATAAACTTGATATTTATTTTTTTTTTACCTTATATATATATATATATATATATATATATATATATATATATATATATATATATGCATATGTTGTTGAACCTAATTTTGGTCATCATCTGGGTAGTATCGATGGACATTTAATGGCATTCTCATCGAAAGATGCGGCATGAGTACGACTTCAATATCTGATTTCCCTTAAAATACAATGAACTCGTTTAATACTTAAATTGCAGAAAATGTATATAGAACAAAATTTGTATGCCGTTAAATGATTAACAAAATTGACTATATAACAGTTCTCAATACGACTCAGACTAGCCGTGTGAGTTAAAGCGTTGACCTTAATCTTACATGGTAAGCCTAGAGTGGCAAGTTCGAATCCCGCCTTGGTCACTAGGAATTTATTTAGTGACGGAATTCATTAAATAAAATCCTCAGTCCCACCCTGGCTAGATAAGGGTGGTAAAATATAGATAACCCTTTCCAATTAGCCTTAGTTGCAAAAAGTGGACGATAATAAATAATTTAATTCAATACGACTGAAAAAAAAACGAAGATATTTCGAGTTTGGTTATTTTAAATCTCTTAAAGCCCCCCTCCCCTCTCCTACTTGTCAAATTACGACTATTGAAATTATATCTTTAGGTAAATACGAATCGTTTAATTAATGAGTTTGATATCGATAAAGTAAATATTGAGGTTTCTAGAAAATATATTTTTTCTTCATGACGTGACATTGAACATATATGAATGCATCGCACATAGTAAAAGGGCGATCGATTCTGATTATTATTTAAGCCTGGAATAAGATTTTTCATGGTATATAAGCATGTTGTTAGCATGAGATGAGCAGGAGTGGGGCTTTATAAAAGGCTGAATGAAAAAACAAAATATCTCGGTAATAAAAAATACATTTATCACTAGAGGGATAACAGACAAGTATATATACATAGTATATAATATACATTTGGTGGAGGTACAAGTTCAAAGGTGGAATACATACTGCACTGACCTATTCTCACGGTATTCACTTACACAAGTAATCTTGTGTGGGAGAGATGAATGAGTGAGAGAAGAGAGAGTGTGTGTGTGTGTGAGAGAGAGAGAGTGAGAGAGAGTAAGAGAGAGAGAGAGAGAGAGAGAGTAAGAGAGAGAGAGAGAGAGAGAGAGAGAGAGAGAGAGAAATAGAGAGAGTGAGAGAGATCGGTCCATTAGCTAAGTAGAAGGGAGAGGAAGTAAGTACTATTAGTGGTAGTGTTCCAGAGACAATTTGTATGTAGCAATCAGGCGGGCAAGTGAAGTGTTACCTCTTTCCCATTAGCCCTTATCACTGAGCTAGCCTGCCTATCTTATCACTGATCCCACCCACTAACTCACTGGGATCCTGCCGTCTGTGTAAGCTGGGTATCTCACAGTAATTTGGGATAAGCCCGAAACCGGGAACGGTGCCACTGATAACCCTAAAGGCACCCACACGCACTGATAGTGGTCCTCCCACAAGATGGAGCTTTGCGCGAAGTGCTTTAGAATATATTACTTATGAGGAAAGAAATGTTCTGTTAGGCATTAGCGTTGGTGGCCTATAAAAGATGAGAGTAATTAATTTATGAAATATAAAATGGAAAAGAGTTTCGTATCTCGAGCTCCTATTTCATATAGATAAACAAAGGATTGGGAATGGAAAAGCCTGACACGCAAGCGACGCGTAAACTATTGCCAACATTCTGCACGCTCCACAGATCAGGCACCGTCTTTTCGCATTTTTTTATCTAATAAATAGTATGTAAACATCTTGACCATGACATTTTGTCTGGCCTTTATCGAAATTCATTAACTACAAAATATCACGATCACAGACACTGTTCTATACAATGGTAAAATGGATTACTAAATAAAACTAATTACAAACAGTCAGTACCAGTACTACTAATGACTACTCATCCTTTTATTAATTTAGAGCTCCGCGACAAAGACGGTTTGTTCTGTATAAATGTCACAAAAAGAATAACGTTATAATAAAAAGAAAATCAACCAAAGACAAAGATATCGTACAAAATTGGCACTAAAAAAATTAAACCGAAGTGTTAAAGCAATTAACTAATTATTTTATAACAAATACCACAAAGTAGAATTTTTAACTCCGGAAACAATAACCCACAAAACTGTAGGTGTGTAACAAATAAAATACTCCACTAACGTTTTACGAAAAAATTAATACCTCCAAAAAATAATGAAACTAAGGGCCCCAACGTGACCGAAATTAAAATTTGTATGAGATTATAAGAACACAACTAGCTTGAATTAAAAAAGCACTTACTTATAATTTAACAATACATAAAATAGAAAGGTTCATTGAATGAAAGCCGACAGAGGATGCACAAGTGCTGTAACATCTGCTTTATGGATCACCTTTTACTTTTCTATTTATATTCAGAAATTATATTATACAGGAAAAAGCTCCTTATGATCTATGTTACTCGTTTTAGAATATATTCTTGTAATGAGGTGTACTTCTTAAAGGAAACTTTTACAGCTTTCTTGGGTCTGGTAAATTAAAATGTCACATGCAATTTTTTTCCAAGAGCTGAATATAGTCGAAAAAAATAATATTATGTTCTTATTCTACGTAAAAATATACTGGATAGAAAGGAAATTTTTGGGGTTTTGCCACAACTTTACTATTTTTGGGATATTCGCTATCAAATTAGACATCCAGGACTTACGTTTGTCTAGTAAAGTATAATGATATATCCTGAGACAGAATAAATTGAGCCTTTAATTTCCTACTGCATGCCGTTTGACAAACAGTTTAAGGAATTCAAATGAATTTTAAAATATACAATTAGTTTACTATCTTTAAATCTGGGGAAAAAATAAATGTATATGTAGACAAGAGATTTTAGTAATTATTGTAATCAAGTGTTTTATATATAAAAACAGTATCTAATTGACCCTAATTATTATTGATTTTCGAATTCTGTACTCAATTAAAAATTTATTTAGGGAACTTCATTTTTGCGAATTCGGAAACTAAATAGAGCTTTTTATTTAATAGAAAATTAGAAGAAAATAGGGATGTTTCAGGCTGAATATAAGATTTATTATTAGTGCACGAGCGCGCACGCGTGTATGTGTGTGTGTGTGTGTGTGTGTGTGTGTGTGACAGATTTCCAAAAGGAGAGATAAACCAGAATGATCTTAGTGGAAGTGAATAGTGAAAAAAAATTCGTCGTACTAGAGTTTATGAGCTATCATTTCACCGAAGAAGGACGTCTGTATTTTCATTTTTTATCAATATAGAAAGGGCTCGTAAATAGGGGGCCGATGGAAGGAAACTTTCCGTCTGATGGTTTATCAATAGTTATCAAGGACCTTTTATAGATCCATCAGCTGTGACGTGATTCTCGTTTTCGTAGAGCCATCTCTCATCTTCCTTTTTACATTTACAAATTTATTACTATTTCTATCAATTGTGTTCCCGCAGGGGATAATAAATAACAACCTAAGACAAAGGGCAAAACTCCAATTAGAAATTCATTTATGTGCAAGGGAAAAACAGTTTGTGATTACCTAAGTTGTGTTGTTGATGGAAATTATCTGTGAGTCAAGAAAAAAAAGTACAGAGGGATTAAAATTGTATTTTTAATAATTATTATTGTTTATAACTACACTTTTTCTACCCGGAAGGTCATTAACAGACAAAAACGTTTAATCAGGTTTGAAGAAGTTCACTGTCTTAAAGAACTTGGACAGGTTTTGAACAGTATTTTCTTCATTCATCAGTATTTCGTGTAGAGAAGTTCACAGATTATGCATTCAATTGGTCTTGAAGTAGAAAGAGCAATAAACCAAAACACGTTCGTTCCACTGTTAATTTTTAGTTACAATTTCGTCAGGTGGAAAAAAAAACATTTTTTTTTTATAATAGAATGTCCATTACTATGTAATATAGTTTAAATATTTGAGCCGATTATACATCAAATGGTGTAGCATATAAGTTAATTTAAGCTCAAGTTTAATGTTTAGCTATATTATAATTCTAGTTGTTATGTTGGCTGATTGGGAATGGCACAAACACGGCTGGTCGGTACAAACATATATTTATAAAACAAATACATATAGGCTAACTTCTCTAATATCCTATATCTCCGTAATATACTATTTCATATATATATATATATACTACGACTTACAACATATATTAAGACTTAACACTAATTACATTACAACACACATACCGCTGGGGGCCAAGGCAAGCAGACAGAGCTGTAGCACTAGCATATCACAAAAACTCTTCACTCTCTAAAAGCTAGCAATACAATGCGCTCCCATTTCCAGTAGCGCATTGTCAGCAGTCTGCGTGTCTTTCCCCCCGCTCGCTCGCTCTCATTACTCTGTTCTATATCTAAACACAAATAACTACACCACAAGTATTAAATATATTATAAGCCCTAGATTATCAAATTGTAAGTGGAGCTATCCAAATGGCCGAACATAATAAAGATAAGATGTTAACTATTTTTTTCAATTAAATAATACGTTGATTAGGGCTTCCTCAATAGCAATTCTGACTTTTGTGAAGGTCCGGCAATTTTCTCCAGTACTGGAACTTGGTTGTTGAAGGATTTTTGGAGAATCTGTATCTCCTTTGTGGAGAGCGTTTTAGGCCCGGGAACCAGGTTATATTGTGCCATTAAACCGGGAAATTTATCAAATGTCTAGCTGAAGGGAGTCTTTAGAGTTACCCATAAAATGATTCTAGGAGAGGAAACCAGTAATATTTTTGGAAATGGTTTCCTTAAACAAATATTCACTGACAGATATATCTTCATGGAGGTATCAGATATATTGTGGTGGTATCTCTACATCACAGAAGCAATTAAGGATTCTGAGTAGCGCTGAATCTTTTCAAAAGCTAATGAGACATGAGAGCTATCAGCAATATGTGTGTAGTTGGGATTAAACAGGATCAGCTGACATCAGCTGTTTATACTATCATAGTTGATGGAAGACTACATATGAGAAGCAACTATAATTAATGAAGTTCCTCAACTATAACTACTCAGAATATCACTGATTATTATAGAATAGACGCCAAGAGAGACTCCCGTCAACAATACCAGGAATAAACCCATATATATGAGAAAAGCTAGATACGACTTTCAACAAATGTTCTTTGATCTTCTCAGAAGACAAGTTCTGGGGAAATTCATTAACTTTCAGCAATTGAGCACATGTTTTTAATTCTAATTGACCGGTAAACTAATCACTCCATCTTTGAAGTGGATCATGGTGATACGTCTCCCATTGCGGGAATGGGAATAGTTAGTTGACTTGAGTTAAAATTAAAAATAGGTATGTTCAAAGAATACTGAACCAAGAGTGGAACACATGAACAGCACCACAAATTATAAGTTACTAAAAATTAATAAAGAAACCAGGAAATGAGAAAAATCCAAAAGTAGCCGCCCCGAAGAAGTCGTTCTTCGTGTAATAATTGGCCGAACATGCATATCTCCTAAAAAATCTTTTTTTTTTCCAACCTGACTAAATTTTAACTCCAAATAAACAGTAGAACATGTGTTAGTGCATTCCAATAAGACCAAAAGAATGTACAATCTTTGTGATGTTCTCTTTACCGTATTCTGAAAAATGAAGAAAATACAGTTCAAAACCTGTTTATGCTCTTGAAGATCGTAAACGCTATTAATGTTATATACAAATTTGCCTGCTAATGACACTTTGGTAGGAGCTGAATAATTATAAATAATAGAGAAAATGACTCAAGAGGGAGTACAAAAAAAATTATTTACAAGAAAGGTTTCAGATTGGCTTCCCATCTTTCATGTTTTTAGAACTCAATGTAAACAGAGCTGCAGTGTTTTGTGGACTTATAAATAAAATCCTTAGTCCCACCCTGGCTAGAAATGGTAGGTAACGTAGATAACCAGTCCCAAATAGCCATAATGGTAAAAAGTGGACGTTAACAAATAAAAATAAAAACAATAATTTAAAGTTTCAGCCAGAATATGAAATGGTTAGTAACTGAGGTAATGGAGTGAAAGTCGCATTTTTAGAAGTGAAGCTTTGCATATAGATACATAGATGACTAAAATATCACGGTTAATATCAGAGTTGACAGAAATAAATAAATGCAGAGTACGACCGAAGTAGAAAATTAAATATGCACTTGAATTGGTTTTATGCCATTGTTCAGTTTGACTCTTAATAACGGATATATATTGAATAAACAACAAGCACTTCAGAACATTTTCCTTCACCAGTTTTTATTCCATCCATAAACGAATTTGATTTCTATTTGTTTTAAGTAAAATTAATAAATATCGAGTTTGGTTACGATTAAACAACAACTTAGGACGTTAAAATGGTAGCAGACAAACAAATTTTGATATATTTTCATCATTTCCTAAGTAGTATTGATGAACACTTCAAGAAATGTTTCGATTATCGCCCTATGACAGGTAATTTTCTGTAAGTTAAATGTGTTAAAATACTTACTGCATAGAGTAGAAACTCAGAAAAGAGGATAAATGAAGAGAACTTTTACGAAATAAGAAAAGGTAAAAATAAAAAGCTCGCCGGAACTTCTGTGGTGAGAAAGATCGTGACGTTTTATAAGGAGGTCAAACACCAGAGGGAGGGTTTCATCCCTACATAGAATTTTGATTAGATAGAACCCCTTGATTTGTATGGTTCTCACTGAGAGCAGTCAAATCAAGAAGAGACACCCCCTGTAATTTAAACCATTGTTTAACTCACGAAATACTGGAATAAGTCAAACCCAATATTTCGGGAATGAAATAAAATAAATAATTCAAAAATTTCATGTCACCTAAGCTCTGTGATATTTCAGCCGAGATGGTTAAGTTCAGTGTGTTTCCGGTAGGAAAGCAGACATGCCAAGTGATAAAGTCATCATTGGTGTCCTAAAAAATGCAGGCAGGATAAGAAAGCCCTTTTTACCCTATGTGTAAAATAATATACGTTAATATAAGAAAGTTTCAGTAACCGTCTGTTTGAGGCTGTTGAAGGGGAATGATTTGCACTTTGTGAATATCAGAGTGTTTTGTCCTGAAAGATCTTTTTTTTTTTTTTTAATTAGAAAATTATAAGAGAAAAGTATCAGCCGTCAACCTTTTGACTTTTTACAAGCTTATGGTAGTTTAGACAGAGTAAAATTGATAAAGTACCTTTAGAGATACCGATAAGCTTTTAAGATTGATGAGAATAACTTGGGAGAAGGACATGGCTAACTTCTAAGATAGATTTGATGTCATTAGTAGGCTGAGACAAGTAGACTCTCTATCATACGTAATTTTTAAACAATCATCAGGCAGATTGTGGCATCAAACGGCGAATCTTGGGTTTTCCCTGAACAGAACAGCTTGTTTGTCGGAGAAAGGGAAACCTTAAAGCGATTATTCCCTAGTTCAATAGCAGTGCGGATGGAGTATGAAACGTTCAGAAGAAACGCCTTGCTGATGTAGGTCTGTATTAAAAAATAATAGTGGGGTTTTGCACAATACTTCGCATTTTTGTAAAAAGATATAAATAAAATAAAAATCTGAAACACATAAAAACTTATGTGCATTTTTATCTGGGAGAAAAAAGAACTGAGAGTAAATACAAATTCCTTCGGTGCAAATATTTTTGGTGAGGCATCATAATTCAAGATCATGCGTTTTAAGCTATTACTTAATCTTATTTTTTATATAATTTATTCCAAATTCGACGTTTAACGGTTTCATAGATATTTAAAAATTTAGGTAATGAGGCATTCGGAGAATCATATTTCAGTGGTTGAGTAATCTGCTTAGTTAACGGAGTAAAGGACTTCATAAATATTAACTTCGTCTGACAACTTGCATTCATCTAATAAAATTGCTTATAAGACATTTTCATCTATAAACAAAATGTTGTTGGTATTTTGTAGTGCCAAATCGAAGAAGTGACACAAGGAGTTTGGGGGCATAATGATGAATCCCGCCTTGGGGGGAAGAAAGGAGAATTTAACACAAAATGGGCGACAGGAGAAGGAATCTCTCCATTGGTGGGAAGCATCCAATGGAAAGATAAGAAATGATAAGTTTTTGTGTGACTAGGTTGGCAAGATTGTAGGTCCAATGTGACCGCTGTTCTATAATTAAACTGAAACAATGGCGGCATTGTTGTGGCCAAACTCACCCACCTTCAGCCCCCGTCAAACCTGCTATTTTTTGTTCCAGTCATTTATCAAACCCCCTCCTCCAAATGGAGGCCTTAATTGAAATAAAACACTCTTGGTTTAGCCCCAAATTAAAAATGGAATCCGGAATGTGTTTCGGAAGTTCTTTTGCGACGAACATGACTCTATTAAAGTCTGTGGCTTTCAGAAACTTCTTTTTATTCTGTCTACTCTCCTTGTTAACACACTTGCTAAGTAAAAATCGTAGAAGATTCTCTGTGAAACATCAACACGAATCCAGTACACAAATATATTACGTGTACGAAGCAGTTAGACCTCAGGGTGTTTCAAAAAGAATATACGTATTGCAAAGTATTATTTTGTATGTTGTTTTGATCGCTGCTCCTCTGCTCGGCTATTGGAGAAACGAATACATACCCTAGTTTATTCTTGAGTTGATTTTGAAGTTCATGAACTTGAAGGTAATGTCTTTTAGGCGTAAGTATATCCATATAATTTTAGCAAATTCCCCACCCCTACTTTCGAAATACGATTTTCCTGAAATTTCCATCGATTTTACGCAGAATATGACAAGAATAAGGCCTTTACAAAACTGTATGTGTATACATATATATATATATATATATATATATATATATATATATATTTGTCTGTTAACGCTTTAGCGGTCGTAATTTTTTTATGATCATTACCGAACTCGATACTTAAACATTTTGTGTATAAATGAAGATCTCGTCAAAGAGGGGAATTAAAAAAATTCTTAATATCACCATTATCATACGTCGGATTGAGAAATCTTATAGAACCAATCTTATTGCATATGTAATTGTCTATAAGTGTTGTCATTTAAGTTTTTTTCACTATCTTGATTATTAACCTAGATATTTGGCATTTTTTAGTTTGCGGTTTTCAGTAAACCCCACCCCTACTCATGTCATATTAACAATATGCTGTTACATTATGAAGCACTTTATTTTTATTTTTTACAACGTTGGAAAGCAGTTTGAATTAGTGCAGCATTCTCTCGAGGCGGTCAGAATTCTTTCTTTTACATACAACTCCTGTATCTACAATCTGTCGCTAACATCTGCGTATGTACGGAAAATCAATTTGGTACACCATCCTGAAACGTCTTTGCAGTTTAATCACAGAATTTCACTTCGCAAACTCGAGAACACAAAAAGATTTCTGCTGCAGAGTAGCCATTTTAAACATATGACGGTTACCAAGCAGAACGAAAGACAACTCTCATCTAGTAGCTACGGTATAAACTTGACTATGAATTCTTTTCTCCAATAGCCAAACCGAGGCGCAGCGATCGATATTTTGGACCAAATAATACTTTGTAATGAGATACGTAATTAATGCTTGGAATAATTATAATACAAAGCTTTTTTGCAATTTGCTTAGATTAATTTCCTTCATCACCTTTAACACTCTAAAATAAATTGCTTTTCTAGATCTCAATGAATAAGTGGAAATGGAGAATTACAAATTTCTCCGAATCAATTACAGATACAAAAGAATTATTTGTCCTGGGCCGTTTTTGTTTTCATCATCTGAAGCTCTTTTCGTTTACTTATTTATTTTTTAACACCCACTTTTCCAAGGGTAACCTATAGGGGTTATTTATAGGTTACCACCCTTTTCGAGCCAGGTTACGACTAAGTTTTCTAGGTTTAGACTAGAGTTCGTGCCAGTTGGGACCCTATAACCCACGAGAGTCTCTGTGACTAACACCATCTTCTTATCTCATATGGCCAACCTCCACCCTTATGGAAACATTCGAATTTGATCAATAACTAACCATATATTGATTAATTGCAGACCTCTTATAATTTTTGATTACTAAATAGATAAGAGGGTGAATTCACTTATTCCATGAATATAAATAATAGTTCAATTGCTTTTAGCAGGTTTCCTTTGAAGAGAATCAACTATACGGATACTGCAATTTCTAAGAAATATCTTCAAACGCTATATAAGTCCCAATAGATGACGACATTAAAATCCCTGCTTGCTCTCACGTAAACGTATATATTTTCCCCTATTAGAGAATGACCCTTCAGATATTTCAATTTTAGGTTGAGCAATTAAGTCAATGCCAACGTTATGTCATGGTAAACAACGAAAGAAGTATTTTATATAAATGTTAACAGCTTTTGAGAAAATGAAGTAATACAGCATAATGGTAACACATATTTATATGTATATTATATAAAAAACCGAAAAATTAATTATTTAGGAAAAAAAATACATTTATAAAAATGTCTTTTAGACGTAGGTATATCCATATAATTTTAGCAGATTTCTCTTAGGGGAAATGAGCTACTGAGGTCGTACTCATGACGCGATTTTTGTAAAATTTCGTCAAATTTCCATCGATCCTACCAAGGTGAGATCCCTTCAACACTGTATATATATATATATATATATATATATATATATATATATATATATATATAGATATATATATATACAGTGTTGAAGGGATCTCACCTTGGTAGGATCGATGGAAATTTGACGAAATTTTTCAAAAATCGCGTCATGAGTACGACATACATATATTTGTATGTTGATGCTCTAGCAGTAGCAATTTTTGCTTGATCATTACCAAACTCGATATTTAACCCTCCGTCGGGCGCGTGATCTCTCAGATACACGGTTTCTAGATAAATATTTGCCACACCTCCTAGCAGAGAGTGGTGGTGTAGTGCTTCGAGTTATGTGGTTTATAGGACTCCCCCTCAAGGTCAGTAGTGTCACTGTGATTGATAGAGTCGTGTGTTCCACCTGCCATTCAGATTAATCTCCTAGATTCCACGCGCCCGATCTCGTAAGTTTTTTTTGAAATCTGTATTTCACAAATATATACGTCAATAAAGTTTCACTTTATTGAATGGAATTATATAAACCAATTTTTCTATTATTTTGCTCATACACGAGCTTTCAGAAGAACTTGTACAAGAAAATATTGTACGACGCAGTGGCAACAGTAGACGCTTACCAACCGAACTAAGGACGAAACTTGGAGAATAAAGAGGCTCATTGAACTCAAGTACAGAACAGCATTAAAAAAGTCCCTCCACTACAACGAACTAAAGAAAATGATGTGAACCAAGCAAAACTGAAAAGAAATGTAGGTTTACTCATTACTCTTGTGAAATTTGCAAAAGCAAAATTAGTTTACAACATAGTTCCATGGTTTGTACTAATTGTAATGTGGCTCTGCAAAAGAGATATTAATTAAACTGGTATTTTTAAAAGGATTGGTACATTAAAATTTAGATGATTTTTAATAACTCTTATCTAAAAGTGATTTCGTGCTACTTATTTTCGAATGAAGTTATATTTAGATATTTTGTTTATATTGTTCACAAAATGAAGTGAATTATGAATAATTAAGACTTGTGCATTTAAACTATTTATTTTGGTATTTGTATGTTTTAATTATATTTTAAAAATTATCGTCCAGGGTTCTAATAACAATGAATCTATAACCAACTTGATTATATTATCTACCATGATTTTTTTTATTATAGTACGTGCCAATTTTGAAAATGATTTACTTCTTTCAAACAAATACTTCCTCTGTTATGATTTCTAATTACACACTGAAACTGTATTTCCGTAAAAACGGTTGAGGTTGTATCTCTGAGATACACGCGCCCGAAGGCGGAATATTCTTGACGCCCCGACCGAGGGTTAAAAGTTTTGTGTAAAACTAAAGATCAAGTTCGTTAATGGCTAATATATGAAAAGTGAGAGGGGAGGATTTAGAGGGGGAATTTAAAAAAAAGTCTTAATGCCTCCATTGATTGAGAAATCGAACTAATCTTAATAATACTTCGGATAGAACTAATCTTATTGCAAATGTATGTAATGTTCTATAAATGTTTGTTATGTACATTTTTTCACTATCTTGATTATTATGCGAGATATTTTCAATGTTGAGTCATTGGTCTTCTGTAAACGCCCACTCATACTCATGTCATGTTAGCAATATGCAGTTACATTATAAAGCACTTTATGTGAATACTATATACCACATATTGTTGTCATGGAACTTTTACGTTTTGAGATAAATGCAAATACCTGCACTTGGGAAATCTGCTTAGTTAACGCAGCCCCAGCGTGACGGACTCTTTAATCTTCTTATTGTTTCTCAAAATGAATTCTTGTGTATTTGTAATTTCCAAAACCGCCTTGAGAAGGAGCAATTGAATAAGCTCGAAACGCGTAGGAGAATATATTAACGAAAATATGAAGGATTTTATGAAATGAAGTTCATAAAAGTACTGGAGCGCTCATTTCTTTGACCAAACCTTAAATTCACACACACACACACACACACATATATGTGTACTTTGTACTATATTTGACTTTTATTGGGCAAACCACCTTTTATTTGATGTCCGTAAATAAATAAAAATGATAAGGTAAGCACCAAGAATGCTAGTACTCCAGTTTACTACCAGAGTGCGCTAGCTGAGTAATTTCTCTCAATTTTTGACTTGTCCATTTTGCTCTTGCTTGAATATTAACGCGTGTTCATCTTTTCTCGGTTTCCCCTCTTTCTAAACTCCTCTCCACCTCATAGATCTTGACAGACATTTTTTCTAAAATATCACAAAGCATATTATACCCATATTATTAAGCCATTAGTGAAGAACCTCTTTCTTTGCTTAGTAAGTGCTATTTCGTCTCTTCATGCTCAAGACTTCGGTGTCAGTCACTGATTAATCAAATACAACATTGATAGAAAATTGATTGAAAACTGGCTTTGATTAGTGCCGATTACCGCTCCATGGTAAGCCCTCTCATCAATCAAACATTCACGACGTTTGTGTGTTGCGGGTTTAGTTTGCCACGTTCTGCCGTCATCATTCTTGGGACATGGAGCTCCCTACGAAATCGATATAATCTCAACAATATCGCCTAAGTTATGAAACGTCCATGACACAGGTGCTGTGTAAACTATGCAGAATTCCCACGTGCTGATATGCTAGGCTGATGTTGTCATCTCAAATTAGATTTTATATTCATCTGCCAATAAGATGTTGGACATGACAAGATACCCATGCTGAAAAGTGAAAATTTCATGTGCGGGAGTAGATGTTAACTTAAAGCTGAAAACTAAAAAAAATAATCAGCTCAGATTTCAGATTTCTGCACCTCTAACCCACCTCCAATTGGAATTCCGCTTTTATTGAACTAGCTTTACACGAAACGCTTAAATATGAAGGATCAATAGACAATTGTTTGTGAATATATGTAAAAATATATACATATATATCCACCAGCTAAGGAAGCCGGCTTCTCTCGGGAAATCATTACAAGCTGGATGATGATGGTATTTTCTTGAGAAGGCTTTACTATGCCAAATATTTTTACATTTCCCTGTCTCAATGTTTAGGGTTTATCTCTGAATGTCCACTGACTAAACAGAACTTTTGGAATCTGTTAGAAGGGAAACTTGTACCACCTTCCGCGAAACGCCATTAGTGCTCTAAAAAACTATTGACTCCTTTTTAAGGTTTTAGCTTATGTATTGTATACATTTTTTTACAAGACTAAAGTCCATAAAACGAAGATTATCCTACATAAGATAATAAACAACTTCTGTTATAAACAAATATGCCACAAAAATAAATATTAGAAAACGAAATTTATCATTTCAGGCCTTCTCTACAACCCTCATTCTTGTTCGTCTTTGAGAATATTAGTATTGCCTAAATTCTAAATTGGGGAGTAGTAATATACGTACGTACGAAAAATTCGGTTCAGTTGTTTAGGCGTGAAAAGACAAAAAATAAATAATAGTTATTTATTATACAAGTGACGAAAGTAGATCATTTTACAACTCGAGTGAAACGTTTACCCACACGAGCTAAGCGATTGTGGTAATTTCACGAGAGTTGAAAATTCTACTTTCGTCACGAGTGTAATATTAATTTTTTTTCTGTAATCGTGTAAAACATGATCAGATCTAACCAGAATATGAACAAAATTAGGATGTTGTGAAGATTATGGTATTTTATTGGTAGGTTATAAGCATGGTTGTGAAAGGTTATAAGCATAGTTATAAAACAACTAGTGATGATTGTGAAGTAGTGCAGTTATAAACAAGTGCAGGTTATAAACAAGGAAGGTAATTATTATTATATTTCAATTTTAAAATATATTGATTATTTGCACCAATAATTCATTCACATTTCAATTTATTTTGTTAAAATAAATTCTTACAATGTTAAGAAACATTTAAATGCATTTAATTTCCAACTTCAAATTATTTTTGAATTTATACTTATTACTAATTAAGAAGGCAATTCACTTGCTTCACTCTATTGCAAAATGTTTCACTTTCTTCACTCATTTCAGTTTAGTAATGTTACCATTATTCAACGATTACAGAATAAAAATATTTTATGCTATTTCAATTCAATATGAAACTAAACAGTGTCGTGAAATTTTGAAAAAAATCAATGAACAGACAGACGTTACAATCATATATATATATATATATATATATATATATATATATATATATATATATATATGTGTGTGTGTGTGTGTGTGTGTGTGTGTGTGTGTGTGTGTGTTTATTAATTTTAGTTTGAGACATTAAGGATCAAAGACATGAGTACTCCCACTTCAGTTCATAAAAATTTCATTATATTTTCATTAATTTATTCCTACACGCGTTTCGAGTTTATGTAATTGCTCCTTCTCAAGGGGGTTTTGGCATTTAAAATTATATAGATATACCTACCTCTAAAAGACATTTTTATGAATGTATTTTTTTTCTTACATAATTATTTTTCTGCCTTTTATGTAACATTGATATAAATATGTTTTACCATTAAGCTGTATAACTTAAAATAGATTTATATTCTGAACGTGACCCAGGATAAACTTATTTTTTGGATTAATATCATATTGTAATCAGATTAAATATTTCCACTGCTTATAAAAATATATACTCACTTCGTTAAATGTTGGCATTAGAATTGACATACCTGAAAACAAAAATACGTCATTAGTAACAGTCAGTACATTTAGGAATTACCACAAAATCATTAAAAATATTGATTTATAATAATAGTCTAAGCTCTAGCTCAAATATTGGTGTTCATGAAACAACAGCAGAATAGGTTAACCCAGATCAGATTGAGGTCGCACTCATGACGTGATTATTGAAAATTTTCCTCAAATATCCATTGATCCTACCAAGGAGATGACGAAAATGAGGTCCGTTCAAAATATATATTTATTTGTCTGTTAACGCTCTAGACGTCGCAAAGCTGTTGTTTATTTAAGCTGTTATATCATGAACCACTTCATTGCAAGGTTAAATAAGGAATATTGTTTTCATTGAACTTTTACTTTGTGAGATGTATTCAAATTTCGTTCTGTGTCTTTTGTTCTTGGATTACTAAAATTTATGTAATAGAGATTAAAAGTAGTCTGATTCATTACAAATTACATCGCTAGCTATAGTACATAGTTTTCAATAAAATTAATATGTTATATTCATATATATGTCATTACTGGTTTTTCTTTCCGGTCTAGAATTCAGGTTGCCTGGCTTGTTTATTCACAATTCAGACGCTTTCCGTTGTAGAGTTATTAACTTGTAACTGAATGATTTCTTTTTAGAGGATGAGAATTTCGAAAACCCTTAATGTCTCCGTAAATATGAAAAATTGTTAGAACCAATCTTATTGTACATGTAATGTTCTATAAAAGTTGTAATGTACGCTTTTTCACTATCTTGATTATAAACCGAGGTATTTGAATTTTTTTAGTTTTGGGGGTTCAGTAAACCGACACACGTCATATTAACAATAAGCTGTTATCTTATGAACTACTTTCTTTGAAGCCTTAATACCAAATACTGTTCTCATTGAACTCACACGTTTTGAGATAAATACTAAAACGCAACGGAAGTGGAAAATCTGTTAGTTAACGCAGCCTCTGCATGACGGGTTTGTTTATTTCGTTTTTGAAAGGCAATAGATAAGTAAACTACCGTCGTTGCGGAACTCATTTAAATTAATATATAATTACAACAAAAATTATGTTCAAATTGAGGGAGGAAGAGTCTATATTAAATAGCTCAGTGGTAAAGTGAAGAGGATGTGTAGTAGTTAAAGGAAGCGCGGTGTTTGATGTCAAAACAGGCAAAGCATTTCCGACATAAGACACCTGCAAAGAGCAGGTCTTGGAGGCTGAGCCGACTCGAGCATAGAGGTTTTAGAATAAGGAGAGCCTAAATCAACAGAAACCTCTCTGGAATCGGGCGGGGAAATGGATATTGAGGAGGCAGCGGCGGGGGGAGGGGAATCCAGCGCTATTCAAGGCTTCAGACATTATTCACGAGTGAAGCATTCAGCGAGGCACCCCCGGGAAATGGCTCGAATGTAAAAGGGAATTGAGGTCGGCGACACACAGCTTTCCCACCTCCAGCCCACCGGCTCATATTCCAACAAACTATATAGCTCAGCTAGCTATATATTAACTCCCTCAATCAATACACCAAAATAGTACATGGCAAAATATATATATGTAAAATCAAAATTGAATATGTAAATCAACAACTTCTGTGGCTGTCAAGTAATAAAAGTTTGCCATGCAGTGACTGCTAAGTAAGCGGATATCCCATTTGCCGGTATAACACACCAGTGATCTCATCAGAGCACATATTCCCTATTTACATGTAAACTAGCTGACCCGACAGATTTTGCCTTGCATGATATTTCAAGCGATTAGGTTATTAAATTTAATAATATTATGTTTAAAGCAAAAGCTACTTTACTATATCTCGTTTATACTTTATTATACGCCAAAAGTGAATATAACAAAAGTTGCTCTAAATAACAAAATAAACAACTTTAATTCTTTGCCTATTTGCCGAAAACCCATTAGGAAACGAAATATCGCTATTTTTATTTTTAGGCCTCCCTTACAACGACCACTCCTGCCCCAAACCAGTCCAGCCGTTTAGGAGGAGTTTAGTTACATGCACATGTACAGTAGGATTATATACATAAAGATACTCAAGGAGTATAAGGATTACTGAAGTCAAAGTACAAGCAATTAAGTATAACTTCCTTAACACTTGAGTTATGAAATAATGTATAGAACTACAATTGTCATCACATAACTTACTTGTATGTACCTTATAACGTAAAAGCTAAAGGAAACATAGTTGGTATTTAACCTTGGAATACGTTGCTTTATGACGTTACAGGTTATTGTAAATATAAAATGAATCATGCGATGGTTTACTGTTGGCCGAAAACTAAAATATCAAAATATTTCAGTCAATATTCAATATAGAGAAAACATGTACCCAACAACATGTATAAAACTTTACATTTGCAATACGATTGATTCTAAACCATTTTTCCACAACGGAATTCCACAACCCTCTAGCCCCCCCCCCCCCCTCCACCGTGTCAGATTTTAGTCATTAACAATCTTGACCTTCATTTTCAAATAAAATGTTTAATTATCAAATTTAGTAATTATTAAACAAAAATTACGGACGCTTGAGTGTTAACAGAAATATATATATATATATATATATATATATATATATATATATATATATATATATACACTTAATGGACCTCAATTTCGTCATTTTATATGTAGGATCGATTTTTCGAAAATCTGGTAAGCTAAGCAGATTTCTCAAGTGCTGGTGGGACAAACTTGTAATTCCGTCTCCCCATATATTCTTTATTTATATGCTGAAATTGGAACAGTAGAAGTGGAGGTTTACTAAAGGCAGAAAACAAGTATATTTATATATGTGTGTGTATATATATATATATACATATATATACACATATATATATATACACATATATATATATATATATATATATATATATATATATATATAATTTTGAATAAACATCATATTTGTTATCTCTTAGGATCGATGGACATTTGAAGGTTTTCGAAAATCCAGTCATTAGTACAACCCGATAGCTAATTTCCCTTGAAGGAAATAGTAACTGCAATTCCTGCGTCATTTCTGTGTCATAACGTAGCTTATGAATAGTGTAAAACATTTTAACTCGTTTCCCCCAAGTGACAAGGAATGGAATACAGTACTGGTTGTGAAGTGGAATGCTGTTGAATAACCGAAGCTGAAATTCTTAAAAAATCTAATTAATTTTCCTTCTTAACGTTTTGCCAGATGACAGCTGCGTACTCTGAAGGAAACACAGCGATCAATAGAATGAGGAAAAATGGTTTTCCATTATCGTAATTGAATCTGTTCCAAATTTGATTGACATTATCATGTATCTGTATAACAATAATAGAAACCATTATTTAAAATGTCTTAGGAGGCCAAGAAATTGTAATTAGGAACAGTTAATTTAAATATTCATGTGATGCCATTTAATGGTTCACTTCCAAGTCCAGATACTCGTAATTAGTTAAAAAAAGAAAAGAGAGAAGACAACAATTCTTGTATAATTTCTTGAATCGCCAGATAGCAAGACTTCAGTATAATTATGATGTTAAAAGGATCCTCCGAGATATTTGCTTAAAATATTTATTTATGGTCATCTCATCAAAGGTGATTTGCTCTTTCAAAAGTCGAAAATCATTCTATACGAAATAATGGAAGTAAAATTTGTAAATAAATATCTTACATTTTTTAAAAAAAATGTCTGAATAAATCCAATTAATTATAATCATAAACAGCTGCAAGCTGCATCAGGCTTTCTCGAAGAAAAGAACCTTTTTGTTAATAAGTGTATAGGATTCGTCAATTTTATCATTGTAAAAAAAGTTCTTAGAAAAGTTTGAATGAAAAGAAAAAAGAAAAGAAAATTGGTGATAAGCATTCGTAATACTGGCTTAAAAGAACTTCTTTCATAAATTTAGTTCAGATGGGAATACCCTAGTCAACACTGGTTGATTTTGGTTGAGCTCTGATGTTATAATTTGGGGTCCTGAATGTAATATGTTGAATACAATTAAGCATAGGAAATTTGGAACTTTATTTAACCAGCACAGTGAACAAAAATTTGATTTTCTATGACTTAGGTAAATGTATTTTGTAATACATTTATAAGGAATATGCTTCACTCTTGTCGATTTCTCGAATTGAAGTGTCAACATTAATATTGTCATCCGTTCGGTGATTTATTAATTGTGATAATTGTAAAGTTGTGTACATATTATTCTGTCTTTCATCATATGTGGCAAATATAATCAAAAAGTGGGGACTGAACTGAAAAATAAAATCCAATGTTATTAAGGAAATTATCAAATTTCTTTTTCATGTGTTAAATTAATTTCTACAAGAAGAATGTAAGAAATATCAGCTTGCATTTACTAGATATGCTTCTCATTTCATGTTTCCCATACCAATTATTTTTCTCATTGTTTTAGGCAAGAACTTTTGTTTGTCTCTCAATCAAATATCTCTTCTTCGAAACAAAAAAATATTTCGCCATTTTAATTATTTATTATATGCTCTATTCCATCATTTCACTTTTTTTACGATGGACAGACTTTTCTTAAATGTCTCCTTCCTTGTACTTTTGTTGATTCTAATTTATCAAGGTACATACGTTAGGCTGGAAACACAATAAAGTTATGTCATTCCTTATTATCATTTGGTATCTATTTATATTTAATACTACATACTAAATTCTCCCTTTTTGTGTAACGTTATTATATATATATATATATATATATATATATATATATATTCTTGGGGATTGGATGGATATACTTTTTCATTACCAATTAACTTCTTCCGTAACTATGTAGTCTAATTGTGTCATCGAACGCCAGTTCTTCAAAAGGAACTTTTTTAAATAGTTTTTCATTGAATAAATGTTGGAATTTCTATTAGATTTTTACGTTCGTATGAGATGTATTAATATTAAGTACACGATTTCCAGAAGTAAAAAGCCTTACTTTATATCAGGCCCTACTTTATATCAGACATTTACATAGTTATCTTAAAAGTCTATAAGGAATGTGGAAAATAAGTAGAAATATTTATTATATTTAATTTGTTTATATACTATATATATTTTATATTGGTAGTTTCCATATAATTTCTTAAAAATGAAATGTTATAGGTATTCACTTTGCATGAACTGTAACTCGAATAGACTTAATAATCTTTTAATGTAAACGAATTACACAACTCATTTTTAACATTTGAGATTCATTTCCGTAGTCGATTCGGAATATGTTTTTGAATTTTGGCATATTTATTTTTATTTTTTCTGATCTTTTCCTGTTCTTGAGAAAGGTTGTTATCATAAAAATATACCATGACAATACAGCCAATTATACATCCTCAGAAATACTGCACCCCCATAAGATTAAATCGTTGAAATATTTTCAAGAATATTTTTACTGCTTTCGAAACTCTTAAAATAATGATTAAAGAACCTGATTATCTATTATAAAAATATCTTCAGTTGGCAGAATTAATTTAGTCTTACAGTAAAATTGAAAAAATAATTGTTCAAGATTTGCCTAGCCCCTCTATTCTCTGCCTTTGTAATATGTTTGCCCTTTCGAAAAGAGCAATAAATAGTTAAATTACATAGATGATATTTGGTTAGGATTGATATGCCAGATGGTTTATTGATTGTCCAGCAGGCCAAATTACTATTATATTCAAACCGTGGAGTTCTGATGACAGCTTATTATATGAATCAATATTTCTTTTTATATCTTCATATTACTTGAACTACTTTCCTTGCCATTTACTATTTAATGAACAAATGGACCGTTGGACTTATTTTTTTTATTCCATGCACTTTAGTATAAGGAATTTGTGATTATAATTCTGAGTTAAGGTGTAGACTTAATATATTTAATAAACTTAGAGTTGAGTTTCGAATTCAAATATGAATTAATTAAACGACTAGCATATTAAATATGGTTTTATTTAATTATGTACACCATATCAAAGGTTATTCGCACTTTAAAAAGACGAATATCATAAAACAATATCAAATAACAGAAGTAAGAAGAAAAGAAACAATACAAAACAAAAACAATGTCTACTATGAACATAAAAAATATGTTGATCAGTCGAGATAAATGGATAGATGTATAGAAACCAATAAATGGGTGATGTTAATTGTGTGCATGTAGTGTGTTAGTGTTATTTAATTTTTGAGTATATGTTTATGTTTTTAAATCAGTCTACGGCCGACCTCAGTCGAGACCTGCTAGCTTTCATGTTGCTTTGAGAGTCTTCACTCACTACAATTTTACGCTTACTTGTGAGTTTAGCTTCTAAACAGAACGATGCATAAAGTAATTGTCGGTACCATGAGACATACCAATTGGTATCAAGTCGAGGTAGTGACATTATCTTTAGCCCTGCTCATCAATTTTGAGCCCATACCAGCTATCCATAATGTAGATAAGATAGGAAAAGCATCATCTGTAAATGATAGAAATAAATATAAAAAAAAAAAAACGATTGCCTAATGACGATAACTATTGATTTTATGAATGCAATGAGCCACTATGAAAATTTCAGATTGAGTTATAAAAAAAAAAAACAGGATATTAGATTGACTATCTATAATTCCATTTAAATTCGGCGTGGATACACGTTTTTTCAAGTTTTAGATCATTCTAAGAACAATCGCTTCAAAATTAAAATATTTGCCTATCCACAGTTACAAAAAAATCGAAATACCCGCCTGTCCAGTGTTTATTACTCAATCACTCAAACACAGTTCGGAGGACTTTAAAGGACTTTGAAATCTCCGCGTCATCAGCCCCAAAGGACAACATAGGCTATAAAAAAATTAAAATTTCCAAGTAGAAAAGTGAGTTTTCTTCGACATATGCACAGTCGATATTCCGTTTTCAAAACATATATCCGTCAATATATTCGGTAATATTGGTTTTATAAAGAACCTTTTGTGTTTTGAACAACTAACCTACATATATACGTTTTTATTGTTCGGACTTTATTAATTAAACGATTTTGATTGTTGATGTGTGAAAGGTTTTAATATGCTGTTATTTAGTTTTAGGAAAGATAGTTTTTTTTTGTTTTATGACTGTGTAATTCCTTCTTTTAAAATATTGTAATATAAGTTACTCATTGCTTATTGGTGTGTCAACAAGGTACTCATGTTGATACACTACAACGAAAGCGCTCTGTCGCTTTAATAAATTCTTAATTTGGAAGTATAGCCATTTTTCCTCTACCTGCACTAGAGATGAGTTGGATTCCCGCCTGAGCAATAGGAATTTATTTAGTGACGAGAGCATTAAATAAAATCCTTAGTCCCAACTTGGCTAGAAAAGGTGGTAACCTATAACCCCGTCCCGATTAGCCCTAGTTTCTTAAACTAGATGAAAATAAATAACATAAAAACTGATAGAAGATTTGAATATGAGGGAATCATAAACGTCATGTTTATAAATAGAAATAACACTTAATCGGGATAATCAATATGGTGTGACAAATGAATTAGAGAAAGGCGAATACTTTCTTTTCATTACTTTATTAGTAAACTCCATTAACGACTGACCATGTGTGACTTGTAATTCCGTTTTGTTCATCTCACGTTTCGTAACATTTCGCATAGCGGATCAATGAATGAAGTTGTTAGTCATTAGAAACTGTTAAAAGGAAGACAAACAAGTTAATGCTTTAGTCGTTGCCGACAAGCCGTAAAAAGGTTGTAGACTGCGCCATCTTGGTGTTGATGATCGGCCCCTGCCAAGAATACCGAACACCTTTCCCAACAATCTATTCGGGGGAATTACAAACAACACGGCAAAGGCACCGCCTCTTATTATGACTAGCTGTCTAAAGGCAGGCACCAGGAAGCAGATTTGTATACAGCTCAACAAAACATCCTTTTAGCTCATACAAAGAGTTATTGCAACAAAACAAGTTTGCTGTGGATTGCTTGCGCAAATAATTTTCATGTTCACATAAATCTATTATTATTGTCAAACATCCTTCACCAAAAAAATTAAAAAACACTGCTCAGTCTTTCCCCTGACATATTATAGTAAACTGTTCAACTAATTAAGTACTGAGTGGACAACAGCATATAGTGCTAAATGTTTCCAGATATTTTTTAAGATCCTATTACTATATAACTATCATGGTATTACATGTTTTTCAAAGAAATTGGACTGTGGAAGGTACGTAGATATCAAGAAGAAAACACTAAATCCGCACTTCCCTCCACAAACAATATATTTAACAGCTTCAGGGCACTTTCGGAATCTCGACTATATCATGAGTGTATTTTTTTATATAAATTGTATATACTGTCTAAGCAAGGAAGGCCTGTTTTAGCAGATTTCTCTTAAGGGAAATCAGCTATTGAGGTAGTACTCATGACGCGATTTTTGAAATTTTTCTTCAAATGTCCATCAACCCTACCCAGGAGATGACGAAAATGAGGTCCGTTCAAAACTGTATATATATATATTTCTCTGTTACCGCTCTAGCGGTCGCAATTTTTGTCATATCTTTACCAAACTTGATATATAATCGTTTTATGTAAAAAGAAAGATCAAGTTCGTTAACAGTTGAAATCGGACCAGTGGGAGGGGGGGTTTAGAGGAGAAAAATTTCTAAAATTCTTAACATCTCCGTTAATATGCTTAGGATCGAAAAATTTTATAGAGCCAATCTTATTGCAAATGTAATGTTCTATAAATGTTGTTATGTACATTTTTACACTATATTGATTATTAACTGAGATATTTGCATTTTTTAGTTTTTGGTCTTCAGTAAACCCCCACTCCTACTTATCTCATATTAACAATATTCTATTACGTTATGAATCACTTTATTTGAAGCTTAAATACCAAATATTGTTCTCATTGAACTTTTAAGTTTTGAAATAAATGCAAATACGTGGTGCACGCGGGAAATCTGCTTAGTTAACGCAGCCCCTGCGTGACGGACTTTAAGTGTTGATATCATGATATTAAGTCCAACCCTAGTAAAAACTGCCAACCATAACTAGCCTTTTAAAATTGAACAACTTATTTACATAGCCCATTTTAATAATGATTTACCAATGTTGGGCACTTATTGGGCTTTGAAGTACCTATACTAATGACTATGTGGTATATACAGTTTTCCTTCAAGTAAAATTAAATATAGGGCTCGTTAAACATTAGGATATTAACAATATTATCTTTGCTGGGGTTATTTACAACTTACAAACCAAGAACGTAAATGTTATTTTCAGGAAAATCGTATTGATCCATTTAAATTTTACAAAATCATTTCTCATTAATGCATACGGGTTCTAGGGATCAGTGTTAAACTCTTACTAATGAACAGAAAAAGTTCCCTCCGAAATCATTAACAACAGCAAATTTTAAATCATTATCTTTATTCTTCTGGGCATATCTTGAATCAGAGAACCTTTTCAGAGTAAAGGAAATCTTTAAAGGCTATATTATCTTTGATACTCATTCCTACCTATTGATACCTATTCGAATATAAGGATTTATGCTCTGAACTTTTTCTAGGTAACTAAGTTTCATTCCCAACAATAATAATCTTGCGAATGCTAAGCAGATTTCCAAAGTAGCTGGCGTAACACGCTACTGTTCGCAGCTTAGCATATACCAATTCTCTTTTTCCAAATAAAAGTCCGTTGAAATTAAGGGGGGGGGGGGCGGACCAATCAAATCTAAATAGATTGCGTGATCACGCAGCGCATTTGCGTGTATCTCATGTAGTAAAGTAATTGAATACAAAATTGCGTATTAAAGCTCAGAAATTAGAACGACGATTTAAAATGCGAAATTACTGAAAAGTCCGTCACGCAGGGGCTGCGTAAACTAAGCAGTTTTTCCATGTGAAGTTTAACAATAGAGAAATCTGCATACTGGTAACACAACACCACGGTGATTAAATACAAACGCTAATGAGAAATCTTTCAGTTACTTAAAATAAATTTCCAACTGAAACGGCTTCTGAATTGTAAGAATAATTTATATTTCAATAACTTAAATTTTATTAGCCCAAGAACTAAAGAAGGGGGGGGGGCGGATGAACAGTAGTACACAAAGTAAGGAAGGTAAGGTAAGGTTAGAAACGACAGGTAAGGTTAGAAGAAGCTTCCACCTGAGCCGAGTACTTTCGGAAACGGCCGACCTAATCCGAACTATACCCGACCACAGACTTCATAAAAATTCAAATATCTCGGTTAATATTGAAGATAGAGAATAAATTTATATAACAATATTTATAGTAAATTTAATTTTCAATAAAATTGGTTCTATACAAGTTTTTGATCCGATGTATAATAACGGAGATATTTTGATTTTTCGAAAATCCCCCCTCTAAACCCCTCCCCTCCCTTTTGTCGGATTTTACCCATTAACGAACTTGATCTGTCGTTTTGCATAAAACGTTTAAATATCGAATTTGGTAACGATCAAACAAAAATTGCGACCACTAGAGCGTTTACAGACATTTGAAGAAATTTTCATAAATCGCGTCATGAGTACGACCTCAATAGCTGATTTCTCTTCAGGGAAATCTGCTAATTAGACATTAATAAATAAGACATTAATAGCCATATATATCAAATTAACATTTTGTAGTTAGAACGTAAAATCTTGATTTTAATGACGTCTCGCTCAACGAATTTGTATGTATCTCGCATAATAAACGTCTCTTGAGAACCATATTTGATATATTTTGACATTTTTATTTATTAAATCGCGCTATTCCTTGCCCGATTTTAGCCCTTAACGAATATTATATTTCTTTAGTAATGATCTATATATATTTATATTTATATTAAACAACTTTTCCTTCTAGTGAAATCTACTAAAAAATGAATCATGTGGAAAATATACTTCAAAATGTTCGATAAATCAACTTTTGGCAACTTGACTTGTGCATAATCCGAATGGAACTGTACTGAATAGGTTTTCTCGTTATCGCCTTATCAATTTCCAATCTCTTCAAATCATACACTTCCCCGAGTTAGCAGATCCCTTTCCTCAAGTTCAAGGTTCCTAATACGATGTTCCCTAATCAGCTGAAGTTTATCTTGCCTCGTCATTAGGAATATTTGACATTGGAACTTCTGGCACTGAATTGCTTACATTCTGATCTTGTCTCTCGCTGACACAAGGACGAACCAGCTGTTATCATTTTAGCAGATTTCCCTTAAGGATGGAATTTTCGAAATTTTTCTTCAAATGTTCGATCCATCCTACCTAGTAGATGAAAATGAGGTCGTTCAAAAACTGTATATATATATTTTGTCTGTTACCGCTCTAGCGCTCGCAATTTTTGTTTAATCGTTACCAAACTCGATATTTTAGTCGTTTTATGTAAAAAGAAAGTTCAAGTTCGTTAACGGCTGAAATCGGAAAAGTGGGAGGGGGGTTTAGAGGGGGGATTTTCGAAAATTCGGCATACTATACGTCGGATCGAAAAATTGTATAGAACCAATCTTATTGCAAATTAAATTTCCCATAAATATTGCTATACATTTTTTTTCTATCATGAATATTAAACGAGATATTAGCATTTTTATTAAATATGGCCTCTTAATGGACGAGAGTTACTTTCCATCCAAAAGCTAGTTCGCCCGTTTCCTTGACTAGCTCGTTTCTCGTGAAATTTCTCTAATGTAAAACTTCACGTGGGAAATCTGCTTAGTTTACGCTGCCCCTGCGTGACGGACTTTTTAGCAGATTTCTTTTTAACTTTTAACAGGTTTTACTTGAGGGAAATCAACCATTGATGTTGTACACTTGACGACACTTTCAGAAAATTTATTCAATTGTTACACTTTATCAAAAAGCGAATATATCATTCTTTCATCAGAGAAATAATTTGACAGGCGCGTTTCTCCAAAATGTACCCTAATGAATAGACCCTTATATGCAAGAAAAGACACTGTTTAGAATCACATTTCAACCATTTTCACAGATTTTCAAAGTGAATTATATTGAAAATAATGAATGTCTTCTTTATTTAAAATAATTTATGTAACTTAACTCTTTGTTAAACTGTATTTTTATCCGAACCCGTTAGACGCTTCTTTGGAGCCGTAATACCATAAAGTAGGCATTAATAAACCATTAACATTAATTCCAAAAATAACTTTTTAATTAGTTTCTGAGGCAACGCAGATTTATTACGATAATGGAGTATCTTTTCTAAACTATGGACCCTTAGCATTTTATTTAAATTTATCATCAAATTTGAATATGCTGGCTAAAGATTAGTTCTTTATTCTTTTAGCAGATTTCCCTTAAGGGAAATCAGCTATTGAGGTTGTACTCATGACGGAATGTTTGAAATTTTTCCTTAAACAGCCATCGATCCTACCTTGGAGATGACGAAAATGAGGTCCGTTCGAAACTGTATATATATATATATATTTGCCTGTTACCGCTCTAGCGGTCGCAATTTTTGTCTAATCGTTACGAAACTTGATATTTAGTCGTTTTATGTAAAAAGAAAGATCAAGTTTGTTAACGGCTGAAATCGGACGGGTGGGAGAGGGTGTTTAGAGGAGAGGATTTTCGAAAATTCAAACTATCTCCGTTAGTATACGTCGGATCGTAAAATTTTACAGAATCAATCTTATTGCAAATTTAATTTACTATAAATATTGTTATATACACTTGTTCTCTATCGTGAATATTAACCGAGATATTTGCATTTCTATTAAATCTGGGCCGCTAACGGACGGGTGACTTTCCCGCCAAAAGCTAGTTCGGCCGTTTCCTTAACTGCTCGACTCTCGTGAAATTTCTCTATTGTGAAACTTCACGTTGGAAATCGGCTTAGTTTACGCAGCCCCTGCGTGACGGACTTTTCACTTATCGAATAACCCACAATATGAGCATTTATATTAACTTTCTTCTAAATATTTTTAAATATTAGTATATTGTTTAATTTGGATTCTATTGGATTTTATGATATTAATATATTATTTTTTCTTTATCCTTTCAGGTGAGTACTACCTCATGATTTACCACGCTTATCAGTAAGTACAATAATTACATCTTGTCATAAAGTAGCTGATAACAATCGTAAATATTGGCTTATCTCTACATTCCAGATACTAGTAGTAATCAATCATTATAACTATTCAGTTAGGTGACAGGATTTTAATAAACTATTTTTTTTTTTTTTTTTTTACACAAAATACACGTTTCTATTTTTAGTCTGTCTGGTTGGCTATTAGGACACATATCTATATTTTTTTCGGCCAAAATTTAACATATATAAGAAATAGTCAAACTTTTACATTTCTAAAAACTCCCCATTCCTCATTCAAGAATATTAGGCATTGTTTACAATTCCACTTTTGTCCAACAGAATCGAAAGTCCAAAAGCCTGATATATGACCAAGAACAAGTAAAAATCCTTTGAAAAACCTGTTTTAATTTTAATACATTAATTGATAACAAATTATCTCTATTTAAGGGCATAATAACCTTGACCTAATAAATCCTAATCCTAATCTATTAAAGAATGGCTCGGGTTATCGTTTAACAAATTCACATTTCCTATTCATCACAACTACTTTTAGAAGATTTCCCTTAAGGGAGGTGAGGAAAGTGAGGTCCGTTCAAAATTATATATATATATATATATATATATATATATATATAGATTTATCTGTTGCCGCTCTGGCGGTCGCAATTATTGTTTGAGCGTTACCACACTCGATATTTAAACGTTTTATGCAAAAAAGAGAGATCAAGTTCGTTAATGGCTGAAATCGGACCAGTGAGAGGAGAGGTTTAGAGGGGAGGTTTTTTGAAAATTCGAAATATCTCCGTTACCATACTTCCGATCAAAACATTGTATAGAACCAATCTTATTGCAAATTAAATTTACTATAAATATTGTTCTATATATTTATTCTCTATCTTCAATATTAACCGAGATATTTGCATTTTTATTAAATGTGGGCCGATAACGAACGTTTCAGGCCAAAAGCTAGTTCGGGCCTAACTGTTCGGTTCTCGTATAGAGATTTCTCTATTGTATAGCTTCACGTGGGAAATCTGCTTAGTTTACGCAGCCCCTGCGTAAAGGACTTTTTTTATTACTGAGTCTATTTATTTGTACCATAACATTTATTTAGCGCTAAGCATTTCAAGTGATTTTACCCAGTTATTTCTACTGTTTAGAATACTCCTCTTTTAATATGTTATCCTTAACTGAACACACTGGGTACCATTATGAATATAAATAAGGATTTGCTCTCCAGACATACAGAAGAGTATTTTTAATAATCGTTGCTATGTACATAAAATGGCTGTATGGCTGGCATCGTTGTGCTTTGGCCCGCTTTTGGGGAAAAAAACTTTCATTCCTACAGAAATTGGACTACAAAATAAAATTCATAATTATGAATTATTCGGCCCAAGATGTTTTAAAAAAAAGAAACATACAAAGGAGACGGGATATATACAAATATTTTGTAAAGTGGGACCTTCCATAACAAATACTTTTGTTGTTAATACCCTAATAGCCATCTGAATGAAAATAACAATCAAACTTAAATAATTTCATAGTTTTGGAAGTTAAATACTGCGAATTTAGGGTAAAATAGTCTGAATGGACAGATGAATATTTAAATGTTTTTAAAAAATGGATAGAACATTCTAAGTGTAGTCTGATTAAAAAATAATTATTCAGAAAGAAAATAGGTTAACATATATTGAAATATATGTAGAACAGTATATTTAAACTACACTAGTTTTAGACTTTTTAGTTTTTAGCAGATTTCCCTTAAGCGAAATCAGCTATTGAAGTCGTACTCATGACTTGAGTTTCGAAAAATTTCTTCAAATGTCCATCCGATCCTACCGTGGAGATAACGAAAATGAGGTCCGTTCAAACATATCTATATATATATATATATATATATATATATATATATATATATATATATATATATTTTTGTCTGTTAATTCTCCTGCGGTCGTAATTTTCGTTTGATCGTTCCCAAACTCGATATTTAAACGTTTTAAGCAAAAATAAAGAACAAGTTCGTTAATGGCTGAAATCGGTTAAGTGGGAGGGGGGGTTTAGAGGGGAGGATTTTCGAAAATTCGAAATATCTCCTTTACTATACGTCGGATCGAAAATTTATATATTTTCCAATCTTATTGCAAATTAAATCTACTATAAATAATGCTATATACGTTTATTCTGTGTCTTGAATATTAACCGAGATATTTGCATTTTTCTGTTTTTCACCTTCTGAGATGAGATCGGCTAACTTCGGGTCTAGTCGTGAGTTTCCTTCAAGAGCTAGTTCGGGCCCTTCCTGTGACTGTTTGAGTCTCTATTCTGAAATTTCTCTAGTATAAAAACTTTACGTTGGAAATCTGCTTAGTTAAACGCAGCCCCTGCGTGACGGACTTTTTTTTCTACTTACTGGGTTTGCGTATACCTGTGAGTAATTGTATTTAATGACGGAAAATGTTTATTTAAAAATATATAATAAATTGCTTTTGAATTTTTATATTTTTAATATTTATATCATTATATATATATATATATATATATATATATATATATATATATATATATATATATATATATATATATATATATATATAATAATGAAATAATAAATTTTTGAGTGAAAACTGTGGGTAAAGAATCAAGTTGAAATAAGCAATTAATTATTTATTTTAAGGAAAAGGTTATTTAGTTTTTCCACTATTCATGATTAAAATGTTGAATAGTCCGTTTGAGAGAAATACAACATAGATAAACTTGTAACTAGCACTTTGTATAACAAGTTGTGGCTTCTAGTTAGGATCATTAAAACCTGACTGAAGGATTTCCACGTACATTGTCATTAGTATAAAAGGAGAGAAACTTAGTAAAGTAAACAGAGACTCAAGGCCTATCTATATGATTAGACTGAGTACTACACGTGAGCACAAGTCCTACATCAAAGGGCCTTCTGGTTTGTACCTCAGCGCAATGAAACGGAAAATGAAATAGCTATTCAAGGAATTTTCTTTTTCTAAGAGAAAATGCTTTAATTAAAAAAAAAATGTTTGAATCCGCCTAATAGCTAATGAAGTCACTGCACACAATTATTCTAAACACAGAATGTAATCAGTGTTGAATTATGTTATTCATTTCTACTCATAGGATTTTGAATTAGAAATATTGTTTATTTATTTATGGACGTCACATCAAAAGTCAAAAATTGTACTAAGTTAAATAACAAAAGTAAAATAAATAAAAACTTTATGAATGAACATAGTGCAAAATTCAAGTAATTATAATCAGAACATTAAAAAAAGTCCGTCACGCAGGGGCAGCGTAAAAAGATTTCCGACGTGAAGTTTTACAATAGAGAAATTTCACGAGAGCCGAGCCAGTGAAGGAAACGGCCGAACTAGCTTTTGGAGGAAAGTAACTCGTCCGTATATTCAAGATAGAGAAAACATGTATATGAAAATATTTATAGTACATCGAATGTACAATAAGATTGGTTCTGTACAATTT
>CM032228.1:234080000-234095000 GCA_019009955.1 Riptortus pedestris
ATGGAAACTAATGACTCAAATGGAAAAATCTCGTATAAACAATGCTGATGGATTTTAGTAGCTTTTTGTGAAGTAAACATACATTGTAACTGACAGTTTTGGGAACCATGTATTCATTTTAATACAAATTAATGAAGTATGAAAAATAGTCATATTAAGTAACAACAAACGAACTGTCACTTAAAACATTCCTAATGCGGAACTAATAAAATTTAGACATCACTGAAATGGTATAGTAGTTATGAAAGGCAAATGTATTAAGAAGAGTGGTACCTAAAAAAACTATACGCTAAACAATAGATATTACTCTTCTTATTATGGACCCAATATTATTTCTATATTCTACCAATATATATATATATATAAAATGTATATATATAAAATAAATATAAATATAAAATTATTAATAACAATAATTTAACAGATAAATTAATAATTCATTTGCTATGTATTGTATTAGTAGGTACCAACATCCATGATGTATTTATTAAATATAATTATAAATTGCTACTTACATTTTTGAAGTGGTCGTTTAACTTTTACATTCATTGCGACTGTCCTCACAGAGGAAGTAGAAGAGACTGAGAGGTTCCTGAGATAGGTTAAGCCAGCTGACTAAAAGTCGATTATTTACATTTCAATCTTGAACTCGATTATTTCGCGTCCTAATTTAAAATTGATTACGTTAAAATTTTATGGAATGTATGATTAAGATATTTGATTTCTGTTTTTTTGTTTATTGCCCTTTTTCTATTTTTTATTACGTTGTTATTATGTTCTCTTTTATTTTCCGTTTGGTGTTATTTCTTTCTTTATCAATTATTTGAACATTTTCAAAATTGAAGGTGTGCTTCCTGGAGGTAGAATGATCCACCAGAGCAGTTTTATTTTCATTATTGTCTATAAGTTTTACGTGTTGCTTTAACCTTTTATTCAGCAACTGTGAGGATGTTTTTTTTATTTTAGACCCTTGCCATAAAATTGGAAGAATATAAAAATAAATAGTACTGTTAAAAAAATGGAAGGCAAAATTATGGTGAACTTGGCACTAGTTCATCTTATGCTTTCAAACCATGGTTTTACACTCACCCTCCAATAATTCGTCTTTCTTACCACGCTTACCAAAATTATTGTATAAGTAAATAAAAGTATCTGAAACGTAGGATAAAATAGCTCAAGTCGTATTGTTTAGATAAAGCTCCGGAAAATGTGGAAGTGAATAAGGAAGGTTCAGCAGATATATCTTGGCCTGAAAAATTTAGTAGATTCCCCTGGTGTATACGCTGCCACAAATCCGGGCACATCTCGTTTTCACAGCCTCCTTCTCTTTGCTGGATCTCTGTTTCTATTTACCCAAAGCACATTTCTCTTTGGAGTCTTGTTCAAATTGATATTGAAATCGTTCCGATTCTTCGGTGTCTTGAATTTTCTCATAATCGATGTATTAACCCATAGGTTTTTTAGAAACTTAAAAAGAGCGATAACAATAATGAGCACATATAATTTGCAAGTAAATAAATCTTTGATTAAAGTTATTTATACAAATTCATATTCTTCAAATGGAGCTCAGGTTAGCCATGCGAGTTTAAGCGTTGGCCTTAATCTCACATGGTAAACCTAGAGTGGCGAGTTCGCCTGGGAAGAGGAATTTATTTAGTGACGTTATTCATTAAATAAAATCCTCAGTCCCACCCTGGCTAGAAAAGGGTGGTACCCGTCCCAATTAGCTTTAGTTGCAAAAAGTGGATGTTAATAAATAATAATAATATTCCTCAAATGAATACAGGAAATTTATTATAATTTTATTTATTTGTCACTATTGAATGCTTAGTGACAAATGAGTCTAATTTAATTTTTTTTTAAATAACGAAGTTTTCCAGTTTATGAAATTTAAATACAAAATCAGCTAAACTAAGATTATTTTTAGCTATGATTTGCTCTGCTTTAAATATGTCTTTTTCATAGTTTATTACCACAAAGTAGGCGTTGATAAATGTCAATATACTCATTTTTTAATAGAATCTCAATTTCTTTGCGCATGCACAATTTGAGTCTCTAATGGATCTTGTTAGGGAAAATGTTGAATGATCGTTGCTGCAGAATCCAATATTTCAGGATAAGAAAGATAAAGTCTTTCGGAATGATATTTTTATATTTACTAACGAATATCCTCAAAACTATTTGTAAAATATAAAACTAAAAAAAAGACACGGACTAATGATTAATTAATTATTAAGATAGAACGGTATAGCAAGCTAATAAGTAAGGTGCCAGAGACCTGTCAATTTACTTAATCACATCTTAGACAAGCCTATAACAGCTGACTAATTAGCTCTTTCTTTTTACCTTTAATTTTTTTATTAAAGCAAGCCTGGCGTTGTTACAACCAGTCACAGACAAATAAGTGCATATTATGCAGGGTATACCTTTCTTGCTTAAACATATTTCTCCAGCATCATTAGCGGGTTGCACAAACATATTTTCTTAACCACATTAACTCATTCCTGAAAATATATGAGTTATTTTGTAGAAGAATTCCTTACGGAAATCAGCTATTGAAAACGTATTCAGGTGCGATTTTTGAAAAAGCTCTTTAAATGTCTATCAATCCTACCCAAGAGATGACGAAAATGAGGTCTGTTCAAAACTATATATATGTCTGTTACTCTTAAAGATCAAGTTCGCTGATGGCTGAAATCGGACTGGGGGAGGGGTGTTTGCAGGGTGAAAATTCAAAATATCACCGTTGCAATGAAAAAGTTTAGAGCACCAACCTTACAGAAAATTTCATAATCTATATATGTTTTTTTTTTCGCTATCTTATTTATTAACCGATATATTTGCATGTATTGTTTTTCGGCTTTCAGTAAAGCCCGCCCATACAAATATCATATTGGCAGTACGTTTTTATATCATGTTCCAAATAATTCGCTGCTTAAATACAAAATATTGTCTTTGTGAACTTTTAGTCCGAGAGATTTATGCGAATACGTAGTGTGATGACGTCATCATTTATTTTTCCTGTCATTACTCGAAAATGTTTAGTTGATCTATACCACACTCAGTATTTATCCGTTGATATTAACCCAAATATTCATATTCATATTCGTTAATGGCTGAAATCGGACAATGAACATGGTGGTTTAGATAAGGGGTTAGATGCATCAAAATATCTCCGTTGTTCGAGAGAGTTGGGTTATAGAACCAATCTTGTTAAACTATTGTTGCACTATAAATATTTTCTATGCATTTTTTTTTTCATAAATCAGATACTAAGCAAATAATTTGTACTTTTTTGTTTTCAGCCAAAATGAGTAGTAGGGCTACTCACCGAGCATTCTCTAAGAAACAGAGTTTATATGGAGACTAGCTCAGATACCCGGCTTCGCCCGGGAATTCATTTGAGGCTGAATGGTGACAGTATTTTTTAGCAGGCTTTACATTGCACAATATTTTGACATTTACCCGTCCCAGTGTTTAGGATTGATACCCGTCGTTGCCGTGGTTTTGCTAATAATAGAATATTTGTTCGATAAGGCTTCACTGTCTTCGATATTTTTATATTTCCCGTCTCTTATACATGTAAATATGGTGAATTTTTATTTCAGGCCTCCCTTATAATCCCCCTCCCGTTCCAACCTAAAAATTTTAATATAACTTATAATCATGAAAGAATTAATGCTAATTGACATACCGAGCTTTGTTAAGTTCGGTTCAGCCGTTAGTGCCCAATAAAATTGTTGGCTCCCGCTAAAGTTTTAACGTATAACTCATTTATACTTAGGTATACGACAAAAGTGTATATAACAAAAGTTACTCTAAATAACAAAGTAAACAACTTTTGTTATGTGCATATTTGCCGAAAAAACAATAAAAAACGAAATATCGCTATTTTTAATTTCAGGCTTCCCTAATAACCCCCACTCTTGTTCGCCTCAGAGAAAATTAATATAGCCTAAAGTCTAAGTTGGGTTAGTAGTAATATACATACCAAGTTTCATAAAATTCGGTTCAGCCGTTTATGCGTGAAAAGGTAACAATCAAACAAACATACACGAAAGAAACAAAATGCAGATATGGTGTCTATGATATGTGAAACGAAAAGTTATCGTGAAATTTCGCGAAAAAAATCAATGTACAGACAGAGGTTACAATTTTATATATATATATAGATATATATATGACATTGCTAGTGAGGCATTTCAGAACATGGAGAAACTGCTTAGTTTTTGCTGCCCCTGCGTGATGGACGTTTCACTGAAGGCACATCCATATCGCTTTACACCGGTTAAAATGGTCATCCATTATACAACTATATGCCATCTGTTATACTGTGCAGGATTGGCAAAAGAGTCCGAAAAGGAATGGCTAGCAATTCTAGAACCGAGAGGTTATTTATGAGAAAGAGTTGTTGGCGAGTGTTTGAGTTTGAGCATACCAGTTGCTGGCGGAGGGTGCTAACTCTTGCTAATGTAGACGCTCCGGTAGTTGGCGCATATACCCAACAACTTCCACCTCAAATGAGAGTCGACCCACTGCCCCACATTCCCAGCGACATTTAGACCACAACCTCAGAGCTTTGGGGGCCGTTTAAACTCTCCCATTTGAGAAACTTTCATCAAAAATATAAGTTTGGAATTTCTTAATTAAGAAATGTTTAGAAATATCAGTCAATTTTAAACATTTAAGAAGCTGTCATGTTATATTTTAAGCAGTGAAGAATCGAATTTTCCATGGCTCATTGGAACAGCTACTTTTCAGGTTACAGCCTATTTCTAGACAGAGATCGCCACTAAATAAACTCCATTGTTCATGAGTGAATGGAAACCACGACTCGTGGTTTACCATGTCTATCACGACCAATGCCTAATCACACATGGGTAACTTCAATACCTATGATTTAATAAGAGGTTATGTGGTATATCAAATGCGTAGGAATTTATTTATTGACAGACTCACTCAATGCAATTCTTAGACCCATCGTGGTTAAAAAAAAAAATTGTTTGTTTGAAATGACGTGCTACAAACGAGAAAATTTTCTAAGGAGATATATAACGGTGAAGTTGTTAATTAGTTATTAATGTCTTCGAATATTAAATAAAAAAATCTATAGAATGAGCATTGAGTAATATCAACCAGAACTCGCGTATAGATGAACTCTATCCTGTAGTGAATCTATTGGGATTTGGGATTAATAACTTGAAATTATAAAAAGGCCGATGAATACTCATGGTGATGACCGCTGTTAGAACGATCCTCGTTGTATTTGGTTGTCGGCCACGATGGTCGGAATGAAATCTAGTTCAGTTTGCCAAAGTTTTGGTAAAAATTGATTACCGAGGCACAAGTTAGGAAATTATAATTAAGTCCAAATGGTAAAATAAATAATGTGGCACCTTACTTCCCTGAAGAACTGTAGAACAGTAAGCCTGACTAGGAATAGGCAATGTCTCTACGCCACTGAGAAGAGTAACTGTTATTTTCAAAGATATGCTGCAATATAGTTGATCAAATGAAGAAGAGATTTGGGGTATTTGATTTTGAATTCCAATTAATTCAAATTCAAGCTGTGAATTTAAAACCAAATTCTTATTAAATACTTTTTGACGGAAAACGAACCCATAAAGAAACAACTGGGCGTTTTACTCCGTAAATATTTAGTGAGATAGAGAAAACCCTACTCCACAATGGAACGTTTTGAAGAAAAATATGCCTCGTGGGTAGATGTTGAAGTAGAGTTTCGACCAAAGGAGGTAGTCAGGAGAGAAGAGAAACCAACCATCAACAACCGCGCAAAAATGCGGCCGCTCAGAAAAATATTTTGAGAAATCCAAGGAACGGAAAATAATCAAGAGGGAAGCGGATAGATACCCCACAAGTAGTGTTTTCCAGCCGTCTTCGACGGAAGGTATCTGCCCACTGAAAGAATTTTTTTGCACCATGTTGGAAAATCGGGATCCATGTGCGTCGCTACAACTTGGGAATGATAGCCCATAAGTTAGCTTCCTTAATTTTTAAAAGACTGAACTATATATTTCTCTTCCAATATGTCAATATATTAAAAAAAAATGAATAGCGTAAGGAAAGTTGTTATTAGTTTACATTTTTTTTTGTTTTTATATGTTTATAATGAACCTAGTGGCTAGTGAAAAACTGAATATAAAAGAGTAAACAGAAAGTTTATTTATTCCGTTGAATTTAGAAAATAACATTATATATTGGTATTTGATGTGTTATAATTTAGTAGTGCCTCGAAACTTATTGAGAAAACTTTGCATTAAGTGAGTTAGAAGTTGCCTTTTCTCATGGATGGCCTCAAGAAAGTTCCAATAGTATTGAGCTTATGTATGTCATTGAAAAATCCTTTTTTTATCGAAATAAACTGAAATCTCCATTTGCTAAATGGCTCAAACCAATAGCTCTGAAAAGAAAAATAAATAAGAAGAATGAAATGGTACAAAGGAAGCCGAGAGAAAACAAATCTAAGTAAGTAGCTCCACAGGGACAGTTTTGCATAATAGAAGGCCATAAAGAATATTTGCGAAGGACGAAACTATTAGATGAAGAAAACAGCTTTCTGGATTCAGTCCAATAGATTGGAGGAATGCAAGAAGGAAGAATGGAGTTCCATCCAATTTATTAGGACAGCTCTTCAAGGGCCTTCCCTATATGTGAGTGGTCATTTTTTTTATATTGGACAGCCCTTTATTGGAGTCATTCTTCTTTTCCGGCTCGTATTCAATGGACTGCGAGGGTTCTGTCCTTATTAATGTACATCCTGTCCGACTTGCTCGAATATCTGTCAATTTTGGTCTATTTTATTGAACGAGCGCTATTATATATATGATATTAGGTCCAATAAGGGCAGATTTAAGTTGTTTATTTCACTATACCTGCCGACTTTATAAATGTATTAGCCTGACGAAAAGCCACAATGTAGTAAATTAATAAATAAAAAAAAGTCCGTCACGCAGGGGCATTCGTAAACTAAGCAGATTTCCCATGTGAAGTTTTACAATAGAGAAATCTGTATACTGGTAACACAATACCACCGTGATTAAATACAAACGGAGAAATCTTTCAGTTGATTAAAATAAATTCCCAACTGAAACGGCTTCTGAATTGTAAGAATAATTTATATTTTAATAACTCAAATTTTATTAGTCCAAGAACTAAAGAAGGGAGGGGGGGGGGGAGAATGAACAGAACGTATTTGCATAAATCTCACAAAGTAACGAATGTAAGGTAAGGTTAGAATATAAAGTTTTCTTGAAAGAAAGAAAGAAATAAAATTTTATTTTGGCCCAATACAACTAAGGTATTATACACAAATTGTTACATGAATTTACAAAATTAAGATGTTTTGGTACAGCCTCGGACGTAGTCGTCCCTCAGTAGTTGTACCTAAATTGTAATAAGTGGCTCCACTTGACATCGGAAGGCAGGCATGATGTTTCCTTACAAGTTGTTGGATGTGAACTGAAATAGGAGCAACCTCCAATTCCCTGTGGATTTGGCTGTTCCTAACAAACCAGGGAGCATTTGCCGCTATCCGAAGTACTTTGCTCTGGAAGGACTGTATTTTGTTTTTGTGTATGTTGCTGATGCCCAGCCAGACTGGGCAAGCGTATGTTAATATAGGTAGTACAAGTGTTTTGTAAAGTAGTGTTGCGCAAGTCAGTTTGAGTGGTGTATTTTTATTTGTTAACGGGTATATTTGTGCTAGTCGTGTTTGTGCTTGTTGCAATTTAATGTGGATATGATGGCGCCATATAAGTCGTGTGTCAAAATGTACTCCGAGATAGCGGATGCTCTGGTCCTTCGGAGTCCAAGGAATTGAGTGATGGCCTATTTTCAGTTCAGGAAGATCTTCGTTCTTGAAACGAAGAAGAGCAAAAATCTTGGCCTGCGTTTTTTTGGGGTTCAACGAGAGCTTCCACTTCTTGAACCATCTTGAGACCTGGTCTGCTGCTCTTTGGAGATGGAGAATTGAAGTATTTGGGGTATTGTCTTGAGTGAGGAGGATCGTGTCATCTGCGAAGGTAGCTAACACAGAATTTTCCACCTGCGGGATGTCACTGCAGTAGAGGATGTAGAGAAATGGGCTAAGTATGGTCAGAGTCCATTTCTGTCAGTGTGTCGTGGAATATAGGTAAGTGGAAGTTTTGAATTACTGCTATGTCTAAAATGTCAGGTTGGTATCGTAAGGTTAGAAACGATACGTAGGTTAGAAGAAGCTTCCACCTGACCCGAGCAGTTACGAAAACGGCCGACCTAATCCGAACTATACCCGACCACAGACTTCATAAAAATGCAAATATCTCGGTTAATATTCAAGATAGAGAATAAATGTATATAACAGTATTTATAGTAAATTTACAATAAGATTGGTTCTATACAATTTTTCGATCCGATGCATAATAACGGAGATATTTTGAATTTTCTAAAATCCCCCTCCCTCTAGTCCGATTTCAGCCATTAACGAACTTGATCTGTCTTTTTACATAAAACGGTTAAATATCGAGTTTCGTAACGATCAATCAAAAATTGCGACTGCTAGAGCGTTAACAGATATATATATATATATATATATATATATATATATATATATATATATATAATTTTCAACGGACCTCATTTTCGTCATCTCCTGGGTAGGATCGATGGACGTTTGAAGAAATTTTTCGAAAATCGCGTCATGAGTTCGACCTCAATAGCTGATTTCCCCTAAGGGAAATCTGCTAAAACGCAAAATCCTATAATTGACATGCATTATAAGCCACACCAATTATCAGGGCATCAGCTTCTTTGGAAATGTTGGTACACAGTTATGGAGTTGGATAATTCGGCAGGTTATTCAGACATCTGCTTCAAAGGGTTGAACTATGATTGAAACAAAACGGCTAATTTATTAGAATAACACATCGTATTAATTGGTTCAATGTTTCAGAGTTGGGAGTGAGAGAGCTGGAATTTATAAGGTTAAATAAACGTCTATGATAATAGAATCACTGAGAAGGAGACGAGTTTATTTAACCTGAATAATAAATGGGTTAGTTTTCATTGCCTTTAAAATTAATAAACTTTCAGAGTGAACTTTTATCAGGTTCGAAGACTCATCAGTATTTTGAGACACAGTAGAAGTAGCTTCATGAATAGACAATCAGCTAACTTTGGTTCTTAAAGCAAAAAACGTGTTTCCCCCCAAAAGTGACCAAGTCCTGGCACTAATCCATGGCTTAATGGGCATTTAAAACCAAATAATTGTTTTCATTTGATTACAGTAAATAATAAAAAATTCGTTACATACAAAAATAATTGGAAAAATTTCTACATTGGTAGTTCGGCATTCGGATTTCAGCAATGTGAAACCAAAGTAAATAAAAGCTTTAGAAGTTTAGATCGAATTGACATATATTTTCGGGATACAGTTATGTTTATCCCTGCAAATGTGGAGAAAATAAAATAAAATATTATGTTCAAGGAAAAACAGTTCTCCTTGGACAAATCAAAAAAATTCAGAGTACTGGAATCATAGAGCTTTTACTTATTTGTGCTCACATAAACATTTCTGAATTGAGTAGATTCTAAAAATGCCCATTTATTCTGAGATTAGAGGTATACCTAGGTAAAACAAAAGTTTTTCACTTTAAGCACACAATTAAAATTTGCTTAATATATTTTTTTAATTGACTGGGAAAGGATATATTTACCGAACTATTTCATTCAAATAAGGTTTTTGCCAATTTCATGTATCGGTTTAATTTTCATCACTTTTCAGGCATTTTTTATATGAAGAAAACGTAGTCGTAGTGTGTTGTGTTCAATGGAACTCGAACCCACCTGGTCTCCTGAGTTCTTAGCCAATTAAAACAACTAAGCCGTGATTACTGGGAGTAACTTATGCCAATAATTTATTCACTCAAACCAAGCTCCATAAGTTTCTACGTTTTCAAGAGGAGATAATTGAAGATGACATACAGATATAAGTTGTTTTTTCCTACTAAGACCAAACACTTTATTTGTCCGAAGTTAAGGCTTGAATACAACATCAGTATGTAATTTAAAAATTTTATTCTACGAAGAAAATCTTAGAACGGGATGAAAAAAACCCCGCTGAAACTCCATTTTTAGTCTTCCGCGCATCTTTGCCAGTTCTCTACCGAATTACGAATGAGTACGGATACAAACGTCTGGTGTGATAAGTTCTTCTCTTCAGACTTTCTCTCCATGACCTCAATTCATTTATGGTAAACATCAATAAATATAATATTAAGTTAATCGGTTTTATTCCTGCTAAAATAGATTAGTTTCATAACTAGGTCAGGCAGGTTCTCTCGTTGTCGACCAGTATAGCAAGCTAATCTGAAAAGTGCTTAGATCCGAAAAAGTAAAATAAAATAAAAATATTAACAATATCGACAAAGAATTGATGTTGGTTTTAATCTGAAACTAATTTGTAATTATATCAAAGTATAACTTTTTGGAAAACTTCATCTAATCGGATTATGTTAATGATACGATTTTCTTAAAAGATCTTCAAACGTCCAACGATCTTATATAACACATAACCAAATCCCCTAAAGAGAAATCCATTAAAAGACATATTCTAAAATGATGAAACTCAATATAGGTGTTGTAAGACCTAGTTTAGAACCTTTTATAACCTTAAGATTTTATTTATTTCGACACTAAATAAAAGTTTGTCAACAAACCTTTTTTCTTGTTATTAAAATTAAAGTCCTCTGAGCCTAATAAAGATAACGAATATTTTCAAAGGACGAATTTTGTTGGGCAGAAAAAGATCTACAAAAAATATTATGAAAATTTTTAATAGTGATTTTTGAGAGTGGCGAGTTCGATTCTCGCCTGGACTATAGGCATTTATTTAGTGACAAAATAAATAAAATCCATAGTCGCAGCCTGGCTAGAAAAGCGTGGCAACATGGAGATTACCCGTCCCAATTAGCCATAAATTAATAATAACAAAAGGTTGTTAGGCTTTTTATCTGAATGCTACCATTTTTCATTTTGGTATAGATCAATCACCATTCTTATCAGCGTTACGTCAGGGGTATGAACAAGGTAATCATGTAAAAGGATTTGGATAATATAATAAAATCAAAGCAGCGTTATTACGCAAAACATTTTTGAGGCAAGTAATCCTGAGCCAAAATATAAGTTAGTAATTTAAAATTAACTACCTCGCTAGCTCTAAGATCAATAAAAAATAACAACAAAAAAAAAATTGAGAAATAACTGTATAACACAATAAAGGCATTATAAAAATATTATTCATTTATTTATTGGAGCTTCGCAGCTTCGGCGATGTTGCTCTAAACTAAAGGATTTGTAACTTAAAGAAAAACAAAAAAACAATACAAACAAACAAAAATTAACAAAATTAAACAAGGCAGAAATGGAACACAAAGCACAAAAAGAAAACAAAACAGATGAGGAACACAAAACGCAAAAGGAACACAAACCAGAAAAGGAACACAGAACACAAAACATAAAAGGATCAAAACACAGAGAGAAAACACGAAAAACAGAGATGAAATCAAAACAGAAATGGGAAAGAAGTAGGAACGCAACTCAAAACAGAACTGGAATAAAAAAAATATAACACAAAAGGCGAAATTAAACACAAAAACTGACAAACTCAACAACAAAATGGAACTCAAAAAGCATGAATGGAAATCAAAAATATAATCAAAAATTATAAAATATGGATGATTAAATAACGCATTTTCTCAAACCTATTCCTCAAAGACTACTTAATGAAGATTGAATGAATAGTGCCTGCGCTCAATATTATGGCCAGTGACGTAATAAGACCTTAAAATGGATCCCCAGTTTCGTTTAAAATTAACCTTGTTGGAAGATAGTTCAGAAATAGTTTAGTGAGTTTACTAAATGAATTCTATGAAGTAGGTGTTTTACATTGTTCTTCCAACAATAAATTAAAGAAAATTCTAAATTGCTGGCCTAAATATTTATATCAGTGCTAACCTGTACACTCAAAGAATTTCCTTCTCAAAATCAATATTTCAAAGGGATATTCTAGCATAATACTTTTACTCGTTTGGCTTTTTGTCTAATATAAAATTAAATATTTGTGTGGGATAATACCGGAGAGTGCGTAAATTAAAGTTGTAGTCTGGAAGCTTATCATTAGTCAGCTTATGAAGGCTACAGGCAACGGAGGAATGGCTATCTATCAACTCTGACCTTCAGTGAAACTCTGAAGGATTTATTGACACGAGCGGAATATTCCCCATTATGTCTTTATTGTTGGTCTGATGCAGAAGGCAACGGGAAAGTCGTGTGCTCGAAGAGGAGGGAATCTCCCCTTTTAGCAGATTTCCCCTAAGGGAGATCAGCTATTGAGGTCGTACTCATGACGCGAGTTTTGAAAAATTTCCTCAAATGTCCATCAATCCTACCCAGGAGATGACGAAAATGAGGTCCGTTCAAAATTATATATATATATATATATATATATATATATATATATATATATATATATATATATATATATTTGTCTGTTAAAGCTCTAGCGGTCGCAATTTTTATTTGATCGTTACCAAACTTCATATTTAAGCGTTTTACGTAAAAAGAAAGATCAAGTTCGTTAATAGCTGAAATCTGTGGGAGGGGCGGGGGGGTTTAGAGGGGGGCTTTTTGAAAATTCGAAATATCTCCATTATTATGCGTCGGATCGAAAAATTGTATAAAATCAATCTTATTGCAAATTAAATTTACTATAAATATTGTTCTATACATTTATTTTGTATCTTGAATATTAACCGAGATATTGGCATTTATATGCATGTGTGTGGTCGGCTATGTTCGGGACTCTCCACCGAGAGCCAGTGCGGGCCGTTTCGGTAACTATTCGTCGCTCGTGAATAGGTTTAGATATTCCCTACTACTACTGTTGTTATTAGGCGGATATCTCTATTGTAAAACTTCACGTTGGAAATCTGCTTAGTTCACGCAGTCCCTGCGTGACGGACCTTTTTTGCAATTTTGAATGCCTTTGCGATGAAGAATATTACCTGGATTTGAAAACGAAAAGGAGAGATTTGCAGCTCACTGAATGTGGAAGTTTTTCTGAAGTTTGAGTGTTAAAACCTTTTCTTCAAATAGTAGTACAATAAAAGAAAAAAGTTTACGGAAAACGAAAACGCCGAAACTTATCCTCATTAAAACCCCTAAGTTTTTCCTTGCCATGTGGTTATGCTTGGAGCATCATTCTAATAGAAATTTATAGATATATCGAATGGTAAACTCAGATTCTCGATATTAAAATACTTGTTGGAGTTATTGCTTATCAATACAGGAACTTTTTGGTTGGAAATTGTATCTAGAATCAACCAGCCATAATGTAAGAAAAATAATTACTTATTCAGACATAACATTTATTTTATCCCCAGTGTGACGAGTGTCCACTACTCCTCCTTAAGGGGTTATATCTATACAAATTTATAAAAAAAGATATATATATATATATATATATATATATACAAACACCGTTCAGCTCCAGTAGAACGCAATCACCTCACTCTGCTGGCTGGCCTCATTACTCCGGAGGGCCACCTTACGTGTTAACTAACAGTTAAAGTTTTGTATTTATGTCCACTTTATGCTACTATGGCTAATTGGAACGGATTATCTACTGGTTACCGCTCTATTCTAGCCAGGATGGGACCAAGGATTTTATTTATTGAGTTAGTCAATAAATCTCTATCCTTCCTGGGCAATAGAAATTTATTAAGTGGCGGACTCATTAAATAAAACCCCTAGTCTCACTCTGTGTATATTTATAGAGATGCGGTAATAAAGAAAGAAATATTTATAATAGACTAAAGTACTTTTCTTTTTTGGGGGGGTTTCAAGTCACTTTTATATTGCAGATTGAGTCCGTCACTAAATAAATTCCTATGTTCCATACGGGAATCGAACTCTCCACTCTACGTTTACAATTTGAGATTAAGACCAACGCCGTAACTCACATAACTAACCTGAGTCCCAGTTTTATATTTCCTTTTTCTGTCGCGTAAAAAGAAAAATGTTCAACATTTTCAGCATAGCCAGGAATTTTACACATTTTTAAAACTAATTTATTTCCGTTATTTAACCCTAGAGTACTAACCTTAATTCGTAGTTGTTTATTACTAAGTATGAGTAAATTTTACTCCTAGGCGGAATAGACTGGAAATAGATCGCTAGACATGTTTTTATAATCTCAGTTTATTTAATTGTTAACATATTTACAAATATAGGTGCAAATAAATTGAAAAATTAAATAATACAATATAAAAATAATGAGTAATTTTTTTTTTTAAATTGATCCACATTCCGAACAGAATTTTACTTGGTGCTCACTACATATGGATTTAAAACATTTTACGCAATATGTAGTTGTATACCTCCTCTTCTTGTATGAACAAAATGAACAATATTTCTTTAGACATTTGGTAGACTGTAATTGGCCTTCATTTTGTGAGTGCGTAGGTGTTTCCCTACTTTCTCATTAGATTATTATATTTTTTACAGGTATTTTAGAAATTCTGCTTGGCTTAGTTGTTTGCCAGGTAAAACCATTCCTACCTTGCACCTCCTCTTCTGGTAATGAGATAATCGGGATGTGTGAGTAATCAGGAGGAATGCTTTGAATTTTCATTTGTGGAAGATCTTTTTCCCCCTTTTTGGTTGAGGAGTAGAAATTGTTTCTTCATTCTCAAAATCTATTATAGAATGTACTACCTGCTCTTCAATATCCTTCTCCTGACATGTATCCTCATCTCCAGGAATATAATCAGGGTCTGCGTCACTGTCATCTGAATTAATCTCCAGTATATCTTCCTCTTCTTCATCAATGGCATCTTCATTAAAAACTCTCCAGAATTCTTCAATACTGGTAATTCTATGCTCCTCCATTCTCAGAATAATGGTCGGTTTGCAAAAACAGAATTATAATAAAAAATACCGAAC